>NQII01001738.1:278682-405204 GCA_002778355.1 Clitarchus hookeri
ACAAGAAAAGTATAATCATTTGATTTAATATACTGATAAAATTTATTAAATAGGTAGGTATACAGGGTGTCCTCGCCCATAGAGTGGCTATAGTGCAGTTGCTGTTAATTGCCTTTGATGTCCTGCCGTGACTCGTGTACGTTCATTTGATTCATGTGATTGTACTCTACGTTAATATCGTTTATTTCCATCATTACACTGTTACTTTGTTAATAAACACAGCATATATTGCCATTCCACAGGTGAGTACATTTTATTGGGGCATCCTGAACTATAAAAATTACAAACATCCTTCCTTTAATTAGTATTGAAATCGTACGTACAATACAGCAGAAGTTGCTTAATATTCGCTATTTTAATTTACTTTGTCTACTGAAATACATTCAACTTAAACCAAATAAAATAAACTATTAAGGTTGTAGTAGCGAAATAAAGCTGATGCCTACATATAGCTTTTAATAATTACTCGTATGAACTTATACTTTATCAGTTTCACGTCTAGAAACTTTTAAATCGTTCAATTTTTGTCTGTTTGTGAGGCATTAAATAATATTCTTACATCTTTACTGGCTGGGTAGTTTCATGGCTTTGGAAATTTCAAAGCATTCTTTAATCTTGTACATAATTTAATACGTTTCATGTATGGTACTGATGTCTCATGTCTTTGGAGAGTTTTGTGCGTATAATTTTGCGATGGACTGTCGGAATCCAGTACATTGCTTGTTAGACGAAATATGAACACATGGCATAGAGGGGAAACATTACCAAGACAGTCAAATTGGTCTTGGATATTCGTTTATCTCGGTAGACAAGTATTGTACGGAACAAGTTTAAAGCTGGAAAATTCCCTAGAAAAATTCAAATGCAACAGTATTACTTTTATTTTTAACAGGAAATTGATACCTGCTATTGAATACTTAAATAACAGCATATATTTACATTGGATAGATATCTATATTAAACTTCCTAAAAGTACATTTAAAAACGACGTGCATACCCAGTGTACTACTCGGAACCCGAACCCACAACCTTTTGTATGGAGATCTCTCGTTGATCACGGCCACGGAGGTCGGTCCGCTTAACGTTGTAGGCACTGTGTGAAGAACAGTTACTAATGGTTTCCAACGCATTATTTTTTTCTTGTTTGCTTTCAATTGCGTGCTTCCGGTGATTATTAGGGCAAAAAGAACAGTTAAAGAACTCCGTTGCCTCACTTCTTAGTGAAGGAACCGGCACACTTGTCTGACGAGATTTGTTTCACGTCTGCCCTTGAATTCCAGACCTTTGTGACATAACGCAGGTTTGTCACTCGAATTCACTTGAGCCGACAGTTTTGAGAAGTAGCTGAGATACTTGTGCCGTTTAATTTTTGTTCTACTTTTGGCAGACTGTTTTGAGTTATGTTCCAAGATATTAGGAGATATGATGCGCCTGTGAAACTTGAGAAATTTCTTTAATGTTCTTCGTGCGTTCTGAATGGAAAAACTAAATTCATTTTATTTATTTATTTATTTTAAACCGTTAATGTTTGGTTTCACAGGTGGGTGTGGCTTAAAATAGTTTGCCCTTAAAGTTAGGATAAACGTCTATTAGAGCAGACGTCTTTAAGGCAAGCTACTTTTTGGACGAATGCATTTGTAAGGCGAATGCACTTAGGAGAAAATGCTTTAAAGCAAAATACGTTTGTGAAGTGGTTTCGGGAGTTACAAGAACAGTCTAACTTTCCTATCAAACGTAAGAGTTGGATGCTAAATAGAATGTAGGCCAGTGATGAAGAACCTGGTCACCAGCTGCTTCTCGACCAATCAGGCGTTGCGGCGACGTCTCGTTCTGGTATCCGCGAACAGCTAGGTGCCAATGGGGTGGCGCACCATAAAAGAAACATCAGACCATCCCCTTCACATTGACGTTTCGAATGCGAGCTCGCTACCCCCTCACCACCTCAAACCGAGAGTTACGAACGCCATCCAAACCGTAATACCGGACATGCTGACAAGAGTGTGGAACGAGTTTGATTATCGCGAAGATGTTCGGGCCGCTCATGGTGGTCACATTGAACATTTATGACTGTATGGTAAATAAACTTCACGGTTCTATGGCTCATTTGATTGGTCAATCAAGTTTGTAGGTTGTTTGGTTTTTAAATTATAGACCTTCAAAGTTGGGGTATTCTTTTATACTCCTTCTGTATAAGCAGCNTTGTAGGTTGTTTGGTTTTTAAATTATAGACCTTCAAAGTTGGGGTATTCTTTTATACTCCTTCTGTATAAGCAGCGTCGCGCGCCTACTTCCTATGCAACTTATCCTACATGCATGATCGCACCGCCTTGTTCTCCAGGCGTTGTACGCCGTAACTTTGAACACAATAATTATTTTATATAAATAGACGTTTCCGGATGTAAATGTATTGGACCTTTGCGTTACTATTGGTCCAAAGAAACTTATGTCTGGAGTTTGGGTACTGAGTTTCCAAACAATGTGTATATATTTATTTCAAAATCGCTTAGTTAACGCCAGTGACGCTATTTTGGTGACGTGTGAGGCTGGAAGTTGCGATGTAGGCTGCCGTTTCACCTATGTAGTCTCAAGTACTCTGTGTCTACTCTGGTACGGCAGAGGCGCAGTGGAGGCCAGTTTCGGCTCGGCGGTCACGCATGTGCGAGGTGGTTGGCTGGTAATTGGGCAGTTGTGCCTCGGCGCTGCCCGGCGTAAAAAAAATAACAACGCTTTGTGCCGCCGCGAGACTAACTCCTGATTGCCTCCGATCCTACTGCGTCCGGCGCGGCGGCTTGCAGTGGGGGTGGGGAATATTTGCTTTCGCTGCGACTTTGTCACTGCGACGCGAATGTCACGTGTCACTGTAGTGACGACGACTGAAAGTAAAAGGGCCAAAAAAACGTGAGAGGAAGCAGCATCGCTGCATCGCGCCACTCGCTCTAACAAAGCGCTCCAAGTCGCCATCTGTCACTTCGCCGCTGAATAGCCCGTCGCTGCTCGCCTGACGTGCTACGGCGGCAAGTGACACGACACGCGATACAAGCAGTGCCAGTCGCTCTACTGGGAATATTGTTCTATCAGTTTGACTTTGCAAAGCCACGAAACTAAATAAACCACAATTTATTGATATCATAGGCAATAATAAGGCCTTCAATTCCAGCGGTAAGTTAGACTTTTTTCTGTTGCGTGTTTCGCGAGGTATTTCAAGATTACGTGTTATAGGATAGTTTTGGCAGTGAAATGGGAAAGGAATTTCACTAGTTGGAAGCTATTTATGAATCNAAGATTACGTGTTATAGGATAGTTTTGGCAGTGAAATGGGAAAGGAATTTCACTAGTTGGAAGCTATTTATGAATCATTTAAATACTGAAATTTATACTTGGAAAAGTTATTGGTAAATCAGTTTTACGATTGCGCATTACAGCAAATTTTATATAAACAGTCAATAAAAATAAAATCAACAAACACATTTACGCATATAAGAGANATTGCGCATTACAGCAAATTTTATATAAACAGTCAATAAAAATAAAATCAACAAACACATTTACGCATATAAGAGACACACTTCGCTTGCAGTAGCTTTCATCTATTCTTTAAAAGTTGCTCAGAAATGCTAGGACAGCACGTCGGACCAACTTGTCACAGCGACACGAATGTGGCATGTCGGTGTAGCGACAGCAACTGAAAGTAGCAGGGCCAGGTCATTCCCATGACAGTGGAGCAGTGTCGCCGCGACCACGCCAAACACTGCAAAGCGCTCCAAGTCGCCGTCTGTCACCGTCGCTGCTCGCCGGGCTGGCCACGGCGGCGATACAGCGACACGTGACATGAGCAGTGCCAGTCGCTCTCTTGGCAAGAAATTAAATGTCAAATCGAAATAAATATTTTTCTTCACTTTGTATTGGCAAACCATGAAACCAGACAAAGTTCAATTTACCAGAATCAAGGATGCAGGCATAAACATTACCATACTACGATATGCTACTGCAATATACACCAACTGTTTTAACTGTGTAGCTGGTTGATTATTTGAAGCGAGATGAACATGGAAGAATGGTTAAACTATGCACAAAAGTAACCATAAAGTTTTCCAATATTTTTAAAAGAATAATTATGCATTTACTAACTATCATACAATTTTACTNAAGATTACGTGTTATAGGATAGTTTTGGCAGTGAAATGGGAAAGGAATTTCACTAGTTGGAAGCTATTTATGAATAATTTAAATACTGAAATTTATACTTGGAAAAGTTATTGGTAAATCAGTTTTAGAATTGCGCATTACAGCAAATTTTATATAAACAGTCAATAAAAATAAAATCAACAAACACATTTACGCATATAAGAGACACACTTCGCTTGCAGTAGCTTTCATCTATTCTTTAAAAGTTGCTCAGAAATGCTAGGACAGCACGTCGGACCAACTTGTCACAGCGACACGAATGTGGCATGTCGGTGTAGCGACAGCAACTGAAAGTAGCAGGGCCAGGTCATTCCCATGACAGTGGAGCAGTGTCGCCGCGACCACGCCAAACACTGCAAAGCGCTCCAAGTCGCCGTCTGTCACCGTCGCTGCTCGCCGGGCTGGCCACGGCGGCGATACAGCGACACGTGACATGAGCAGTGCCAGTCGCTCTCTTGGCAAGAAATTAAATGTCAAATAGAAATAAATATTTTTCTTCACTTTGTATTGGCAAACCATGAAACCAGACAAAGTTCAATTTACCAGAATCAAGGATGCAGGCATAAACATTACCATACTACGATATGCTACTGCAATATACACCAACTGTTTTAACTGTGTAGCTGGTTGATTATTTGAAGCGAGATGAACATGGAAGAATGGTTAAACTATGCACAAAAGTAACCATAAAGTTTTCCAATATTTTTAAAAGAATAATTATGCATTTACTAACTATCATACAATTTTACTGTTTGCCAAAATTTTGTGGTTTTTTTTTTTAAATTTATGTTATTGAAAAGAATAACGCAATTTTTCTATTTAAAAAGCAGATGTAATGGCAGATAATATTGTAAGATNAATTTATGTTATTGAAAAGAATAACGCAATTTTTCTATTTAAAAAGCAGATGTAATGGCAGATAATATTGTAAGATGGTGGGAATGCATTTCTATTGCATTGTATAGCAATAACAAGTAAATTCATTTTCATAAAGTGATAGTTTGTTCTCTATAATGAGGACAACCGCTTATGTTCATTGTTAAATAGATTTTTTAATTACTAGCATAATATGAAAAATGACTTGACATATATAGTTGTTTATTTTGTAGATTGATAGACATGAACGTAGTAATAAGTTATTCGTTCATTGTATGACAATGTGCAAAAATAAAGCGCATTACATAATAAGGAAGCTACAGTACAAGGTCGCAGCGATTTGGCCCTGTTACTTTTGTGTCGCTGGTCGTGACGTGTCGCAGGTACAAAATTGGTCACTCCTCCCATCTCTAGCTCGCAATCTCTGCCGCAACTAGGTATAGCCTTTCTCACAAACAGCTGTAGTCTATATGACGAACGACTGCACTTTTTATTTTTTTTTTACAATACTGAAGGCAGTACTGATTACAGCTGGTTCCGTGGATACGGCGTCTCCTCCCAACACAGATGATGTTTACATAAACACGCTCAGCTGACTTGTCAACCTGCCCAGTATGTCAACTGAAAATAGTTTGCCACAAGACTACTTTCAGAACTGTCAAAAAAATTGCAGTCGTTCGTGCGACAGACATTTCTTCCTCAGGTAAGTCGGCCCGTGGTGCTTGTGCTTCTGACGTGTGCAGTATTCCTCAAACTACTGTATCCTAGGTGGCTTTAAGCCGCTCAATCCCCGCGTGGACACGTTCAAGTGAAGGGTGTGCAGGGCCGGTACAGTACACAACAAAGAATCAATGATCGGTGTTTGTGATGTCTTCCGCGTGAGTAATCTGATTTCCCAAAGCTTCTACTTCTCTCCTTTATCAATTGTTGATACTGGCAACACCGAGCACGTAAGCACGTTGTTCACTTGTGAGAAGCACGCCCGACAGAAATAACCGTGTAACTGCGCTAGATTACGAATGGTTCGTATCACTGTCACCGAACACAAAGCCTACAGCTCATAGGTAGAGCTGCAAAATTCGCTTCATCATTTGAAGACAGAATAAGACTTCGAACACAAGTGGGTTTGTATTGCTCTTGTCATTGGACTACAGTTGATTTGACACCCCCTGGATGGCCTTGAACCAATCAGTGACTGAAGAGATTTGGGCGGCTCTTAACACCGAGATCTAGAGACGATGAGGGTGATTAAGGTGAGTATGGAGCATCACAGGAATGAGGGGGGCGGGAGAAACGAGAGATCCCCGAGAAAACCCACCGACCCGCGGCATTGTCTGGCACGATTCCCACATGCGAAAATCTGGGAGTGACCCGGTCGAGGATTGAACCCGGTTCGCCTTAGTGGGAGGCGAGTAGGTTAATCTCTAAGCTATCGCGGCCCCTTGAACCAATCAAAAACAAGTAATTAAAATCCAGCCCAATCACTTGCCATCTAGTCAAAAGTTACTATGGGTCCTCATTTTTGCAGAAGCCAATAAACAAATAACGCCGACTGAAATGTATATAGGACAGCGAAGTCTAGTGTTCTACCTAATAGTAACGCGAATTTTGCAAATCTACACATAGGTTGATAACGAAATAAGTTCTGTGTTAGCTTATGTACAGTACGTATAAATTTTTCTATTTGCAACATCTGAAACCATAAATTAATACTGGTTTGAAAGGGCTGAGCTTAACGACGTTTAGGTGATGATATAGCAGCCAAAATTACTGTAGGTCTAGTGCTTGATGATTCTGTAGGCTGATACTGAAGACGAAATATATCTTCTGAACGGAATTATGAACGTGTTTTAGGTCAGGTAACTGCAGACAAAAGGTTGCTGTTGTCGGAGATTATTCGAGACGGAACGGCGTTTGGTCTTCAAGAGGGACGACTTCAGAGTTCCAAGTTCGAGTCCCGTATTTATAAGCTTGCCGCTTCAAAATGCACGTTTACGTTAGTTTGGGGTTCATTTGAAGGTAAGCTGAAGTTAGACTTCAAAACACTATATGTTAATGTTATTTTCCGCAGTGTGTCACGACTTGACACGTACTATAAAAATCTAAGCCAATAATAAACATGGAACCAATTGCATGCCCGATTGTGGTCACCCATTGGAGTAACAAGCAGTCAATGGGGTGCTGTAACAACCTTGAGTATTCAAAAGTATTTGAAGATTAGCCCACATAACACTGAACTAATGCATTTTTTTAGGGGATTGGCAATGTAAATCGATAATTCTGGTGTATGGCATGTAAGTTAGATCACTTGCATCTGAAGAAAGCCCTGTAATATTCTTGTTGTCGAAACAATTTCACTGAATATGTACTAAGCGCACAGATACGAAATGGCGTGGCGGTTCCTTTGATGCGGGTTTGACGTACCCAGTGTGTAATTGGCTACTGCGAAGTGCGGTAGATACCCTATTGGCTGGGCTGCTGGTTGGCAAGAAAGTTAGACGCCTACCAGGCGCTGATTGGCGAACGGCATTCCAATATTTTGCTGGCGTGTGATGCTCCAGTTCGCAGTATGAGTGGCTGTTTCGCTTCTGTATTTTTAATTACTCTGTGGCTGTCGTATTCTTCTTGTTAGGCGAAACGATTTAACAGTGAACTGTCGTGCCCCCATTCAGCATTCGACACGTGAAGCCCAGTGCGCAATTCGGGCAGCCGTATCTTCGCCTCCGCCGAGAATGATTATCACGAGCACTGCCGTCGAGTCATTTGCAGGTTTTATGGCGTTGGCATGGAGCAGTGGCCGTTTCCTGCCGAGTGGGCAGGACCCGTTAGCCACCTGTGTAGGCCTACATCCGCCAGCCTGCGTGGCCCGTCGACGTCGCTGAGCGTGGCTGTCGGGCTCACCGCCACCAGCGGCATCTGAATCACCCGCCGCACCGCGGCGAGGCGCGACTGGAATGTCCGTCAACAGGCGGCGATGCCGAGCATCCCGGATTTAGGGAACGGTACCGCTTTAGCACTAGTTCGCCCTCCTGTAGTCCATTCACGGTTACTTCCAACTTTTCTGAAGCCCTGCTAAAATATTTATTCCAGTATATTCCGCCGCCTCATGCAAACAAAGCTTAACCGAGTTAAGGTTTATTCTAAATAGTTTGGGAAACTCAATGCTTTTTGTTTGGCAACTGAAACTTGCAGTCGCCAGATAGCATTGGTGTTGCATGTGTACCGGAATTTCCCGTTTTGTGTGCAAGTAAATGACTTGATTGCCGTTTTCATAAAATAAATCTAGATGTGTAAAATCTCCCTAGATGTATTATATTAGATACTACGTAAATAATTAAAACTGTTCTTCGTACTAGAGTGGAAATATTATTAAATATATTCACATATTGTTAAATATTTTGTCATAAATTGGATTTAGAAAAACGTACGGTCACACAAAATACTTAATAACTGAATTGAAAAATATAATAGTGAAATAGTTAGAAATAATATTATAGGGTTTTCCTGCATAGTGTCCGTAAACGAAAGGAGTAGAGTACAAAGTACCTTTCGATGACAGCTATATTTTTTTCGCGTTTAAACTCGTTATTTTTTCTCATTGATTTAAGCCTGCTTATGGAAGCCCAATGCCAAACATAGTTGTATGTTTACTGTTCGCTCTTGTAAACAACATTGGAGGGCTTGAATAATAGTTACGGAATAATATTAATACTTAAAATTTTGGCTGGAGTAAGTACGTATATATTACAATTCCAGCCAAACACGAACTTTTACACACGAATATGCGTAATCTATCAATTTACCGCCATATTAAAAGTGACCTCTTTTGAACACCAGCGCACCTTGCGGCGAAAATGTGTCCTATGCCAAACTCCCCAATAAGAAATCTCGTTTTGTTCTTAACTTGAGTAGAATAAACCTTAACTGAGTGTAGTAAAATTACACCAAATGGTCAACGCACCGCATTCGTTCGCATTATGTGTAATATTAATATTTTGCAGAAGAACTGTTCCTTACTAATCATTACCAACAGTCTAATTTTTGTCTGTTTTTATTCATATTCATGATGATTTAAATATTATAATTTATATTTAAAATGTAAGTAAAAGTTTACTTTAACCAATTACATATAGCTAGGGCCAGTGAATTTTCGCGTAAAAATCGGAGCACACAGTAAACTTCAATACTATATACACACCTCAGCTGTTGTTATACCTCCATTGGCTGCTGGTGCCGTGTCCGTCTTTGACCAAGCCACTCAGGACTAAGTAACTCTGACACTGACCCTTCGTGATTCGTGCGCAAACAGTTAACACTGGCCGGAACAATTTTTAGCCAATTAAAGAAGCTGGACGACCCTACGGTGCTTTGGACTGTATCTTGTCTCGAAATCTTTTCGCGAAATATCACTGCCCCTACATATAGCCTATAGGAAACAACCAGATACGCCATACATAGCGTACTTTTTCNATATAGCCTATAGGAAACAACCAGATACGCCATACATAGCGTACTTTTTCAAAAGTGTGATGAAATTGTGAATAGACTATAGGAGGTTGCTAATTGGCCTGCAAAAAACTTAGCCGAGTAAAAAAAAAAAAAATTGATAATCCTATCATAAAAAGATAAACCAGCTAGATTGCTATCGAAGATATGTTGACTCAAAACATTTTCGCGATTTTCTAGTTTCTCCGACTATGATTTCTGGAAGAGTATTCCAGAATGCAGTGCAACGAATTTTGACGAGAAACTTGTAGTACTTACGGCAATTTAAGGACGTTTTGCTGGCGTTAATCTGCAAAACAAATCCTTATGCTCCACATAAATGTGCATATATCATTGAAATGTCTAGGTCATCTGGCTCTTCCGCGGGTAACTCAACATATTTGAAATTGAGCTGTGTAAAAGAAATGCACTCCTCTAACTGCGTATATTTTAACGAACGCGCCATCTGACATGCTCCCAGTAAAGTTGGCAGCGATGCAGACAAAATAGTTCTGTCTCTTAACACCGTACTAAAAGTGTGACGATTAAATGTAGTTTAATGTAGCGTTGTTAGTTTTACGCACACAGGGGGTAAAAGTTAGTATATTAATAATATATTTAGGTTGTGTTTGAAACAATTTTACGGATGCACTTTACAGACAAAATAATAAAGATATCGGGCTCTGAAAATGCTAATTCCACTTGTGGTGGAAGAAGACGAAACGGGCAAAAAGTAGATCCTAAGTAGGATATTCGAAAGTTATATGTCCATTAAACGTGAACAGCCTGTTCAGGACATGCATATTGCCGGGCACTTTTTTGCTGCTGCAGAATTGCCAAAGCGTACGTCGCATACAGACGTTCGCAGCACATGTGCAAGTCGTAATTTGAACAGCTGAGGATCGAGGAGTGGCGCCACAGATTACTTAAGAATATATAGGTTAAGTTGAGTCGAGAGATTTGGGTGGCTATAATAACGAGGTCTTAAGAGCCGATGAGGGTTAAATGAGCTGAGAATGGAGCAGCGCCGGAATGAAAGGGTGGGAGAAACGGGATATCCCCGATAAAAAAACCCGCCGACCAGCGGCATCGTTCGGCACGATTCCCACTTGCGAAAATCCGGGAGTGACCCGGCCGGGGATTGAACCCGGTTCGCCTTANCGGCATCGTTCGGCACGATTCCCACTTGCGAAAATCCGGGAGTGACCCGGCCGGGGATTGAACCCGGTTCGCCTTAGCGGAAGGCGAGCAGGCTAATCGCTCAGTCACCGTGGCCCCAGTATAGAAGTGAAACAGCCACTTATACCGCGAAGTCCAGCTGCATACACCAGCAGAATGGCGTCATTGACCAATCAGTGTTTGGCAACCCACTTGCCAGCCGGCAGCTCAGCCAATAGGGAACATTTCACAGCATACAGTAGCCACAAGACGTGTTCCCAGAGCCTCGCGCAGCCAATCAGTTAATGGGTACACCCACATCAAAGGAACCGCCACGTCGTTTGATCGCTGCGTTGACGCCGTATTATAATTACATACCGTACGGGCTGCAACTAAGTGCTGCAGATTTTCTTGCCTTTGTAACAGTTGTCCGTATTTACTTTGCCGCGCATACCGAACGTTTTGTATAGTCGTGAGCTGTTGGCCGGACCTTGATAACCTTCAAATACAGCAAGTCAAGAACTGGAAATAAAAAATAAACCGGTAATTTTTGTCGCACGGGCGCAGCCCAGACCAGTGGTCGGGTCAGCACTCGACGTCAGTGTGCATTGAGTGCGAGCGGCTATCAGCTCACTTTCTACAAATATTATTTAAGCCGGTGTAAGTCTTCAGGTATTAGCGTGCTCGTTAACTGCATCAGCTTATTTAATTACAGCAGTCTATATAAGGTATCGGTAAGACAGACACACGAAGACCGTTTAAGTTGCTGCCAGGGCTGCGGAGTCGGTATACCAAACTTTAGATTTCCACTCCGACTCGTCATTATGTAGTTATATAATACAATTCTTTCTGTTAAAGGGCTCGCGGTGGTGTAGTGGTTAGACTACTCATCGCCCATCTAGGCGAACCGGGTTCGATCCCCAGCGGGTTCGATACTGGATTTTTGCAAGTGGGAATCATGCTGGACGGTGCCGCTGGTCGGCGGGTTTTCTCGGAGATCTCCCATTTTCCCCGCCCTTGCATTCCGGCGCTGCTCCATACTCACCCCAATCGTCCTCATCGGCTTTCAAGACCTCGCTGTTAAGAGCCATCCGAATCTTTTCACGTTCAAGAAGGAAATACCACTTTTCATTTGTATTTTTCCTTACAATCTTATACGACATTGGGTTTGTTATCGTTTTAGCATCGTGTATAGAAGAATAACATTTACCAGTATGCTTTACGGCAGGTGATTACTTGATGAAGGGGGGGGGGACGCTTATAAACTTAAACTAAACCTAACCTTAATACCTTCCCTCCCCAAAAAAAAATCTTTTACATGGATATTTACGCAGGATTCGAACCCACCTAGAAACCTTTGTACGTTATGCTTATGTCCCAGCCAGACAAGCTATGGAGGGTGTCATAAATAGTACTCTCGCGGCTGGAACCAGTACGCCTACTCTGTTGGTATTTGGGACAAGCCAAATGTATTGCTACGGTCGGTATTTTGGTTTGGTAGGCACAGTTGTTTTTCCTCAATTGAAACTATCCTGCACTTTGAACTGAAACGCCGAGTGCAGTAAACCAACGCCAATCTCTCCCTCTAGTCAGAACACGATAGGCCTTCGTGACACGCTTTGAGCACATTTCAAACAAGGGATTGTTTTTTGCAAGCCATGCAGTGGCGTTTGGTCTTTTTTGCAACGGCGTCAGTGAGACAGGGAGTGTGTGTGTGTGTGTGTATATATATATATATAGAGTCCATTCGCGGTTACTTCAAACTTTTCTGAAACCCTGCTAAAGTTCTTTATTCAAGCTATTCCACGGCCTCATACAAACAAAGCTAAAACATGAAAATTACACCAACGGGTCAGCGCACCATATTTGTGCGTGCACACACATTTTAATAATATTTTGCATAGGAACTATTTCTTGCTAGGTATTACCAAAACCCCTATGTTCCCTCTGTTTTAATTCATGTTTAACTGTAAATGGAATACTATAATTTATAAATAGAACTTAACTAAAAGTTCAATTTAACCAAAAATAAGATACTTTCATGTTAACAGAAATATAAATCGCTTGAGATACATGAAAAATTGAAGAGNTCAATTTAACCAAAAATAAGATACTTTCATGTTAACAGAAATATAAATCGCTTGAGATACATGAAAAATTGAAGAAACAACCAAACACGTCATGTGTGGAATGATTTTTTCAAAGGTTTGATTAAAAAAGTGTGAAGAAACCGCGCATAGACTATAGCTACGTATGCTGAGATGAAATTTTATGCGGTGCCTTTGATGTAGACGTACTCATCCTCTGATTGGCTGCGCAGGGCTCTGGCAATGGGTCTTACGCCTGATTGAGTAAAGTTCCCTACTGACTGGGCTGCTGGCTGCGAGTAGCTTACCACGCGCTAATTGGCGAACGGTGTTCAAATGTTTTTCCGGCTAGTGCCGCCATTTTGCTGGCGTATGCTGCTGGAGTTCGCTGTGTAAGCTGTGGTTTTCGCATCTGNTTTTTCCGGCTAGTGCCGCCATTTTGCTGGCGTATGCTGCTGGAGTTCGCTGTGTAAGCTGTGGTTTTCGCATCTGTATCCTTAAGCACTCTGTGCCAGTGGTTAGCCTCAAAAGAATTTTAATTGACTCGAAGCTGTATTTTAAATATTATGGCCTGTACGATTAATTGTTTTAAGTATGTAATTATAAGTTGTTCGCGTTAAACTTTTGAAATCCCTGCTTAATATCTACTTGTATACACATTGTGTATTCCTCCGCCGTATGTAAAATTAGTATTGCCCTGGACCTGATCACTTTATCCATGCGCCGATAAAGTAAAACTGTAAAATTATTAGGAAAATTAATATTTTACGAAATTTACATATTCTTCTCAGTATTCACATACGTTTACCTAGCACTCGTGATTCAACATTAAAATTTGGAACTACTTTCCATCCGTCTCTACCAACTTTACTGGACGCAGGTCAGTCAGTGTGCACGTTTAATATATGCAGGTAGGGACAGTTGATTTTACGTTAAACGTTGGTTTTAAAAGTGCTCAATTAACCGTGAACGGCCCACAGCGCCAATAAATGTAGGTATAGTTTTTTTTCTTAATATTATTTTTAGCGTATACCTACTCTCAACTTTTCCACATTGAAGTAAAAACAGAATTTATAATGGCAATGGTCAGTTTCGGAAGCTTACGAACACTATTCTCATTCATTTTCCCTCTTTTAATCTTCTTCGTGGAGAATTTAAGTAATTATGAGCTTTCTTCTGCAACATTTTCTGGGTTTCGTCATATACGTGTCATTAAATACTGAGCGTGCTGTTCACGCAGTTTTATGCGAAGATGATTTTTAAACCAACTCATCCAATTACGACTCAGTCGTATATACCTTTTTCAGCATCCCGTCGAACTCCATCCGATGTTTAGCTCACCTAGAAAATGAACTTCGAACCTATTGTGAACGAGATATATAATTACAAGTATTGTATCTTCCCTACTAGCAACTAATTAAAAACAATTTAGGAATAAATGTATAATTTGATAGCCGCAAGTTGACTAATTTTTCAGCAATATATACATGAAAACAAGCTGATGCTACCTTATCAGCGTCTGTTTCACATTGGCATACGACTTTGGGTTATTTTTATGTCTATTCACGTACCTGTCAAAATACAGTGAAAATTTTTAATTTTGAAAACCACTCATGAAATGATCATGGGACCAACCATTTCTTAACGTTTTTAAGTATTCATTCGTTACCACTGTGGAGTCGTGAGTAGTCTGAACGGGAAACGCAAGTTTAAGGCCCCCGCCCACACGGCGCTTGAACTGCGTTGCAGACTGTTTGAAATACACGTTTTTTCACGAAACTATTAAACGTGCGTCCAATGTGCTGTTCACGGAAAGAACATACACTTCATACAAGGGCTGTTGAGTACTTTCAAATGTCATGCACATTAAAAAACACAATTTCAGAGTACTCCAAAACGGCTGAAAATAGTTTTTTTCTAAGTACTGTAGCTCAAAACATACCCATCAGGTACATACAAAACTACTCAAGAGCCCTGCATTGAACCTTCCTACAGACTTTCTACTAATAAAATGATAGGGTCACCGCTGAAAGTTCCATAGGTACACGCAACTTGGACTTGAACACTGCACGCCAGTTCAGAGCCTTGCGCTTAGTGGCGATGCGCATTTGATGCGCGTGGTCCTTATCGTTCTTGCGCTTCTCGGCCTCAAACGTGGAAGAAAGCTCCAGGTAGGCGGGAGCCTTAAGGCCGATACACTCGATCTAACGTCGCATTCAAGACGGGTCGATCATTCACATTCCTCCGCCCCCCNTTCCTCCCGGCAAGTCTAAGTGTCTCTTACCAGCTGGATGACGGCACGTGCGAAATTCGCAAACAGCGCATGTCGTCCTGATATTGGCCAATCACGCGGACGCACACGTGCTGTCGCACTCGCCGCATTACAACTGCGTAGCCCGCGGTACCCAGGCAGGCGAGGCGCGGAAGATACCGGATGTGCACGAGTGACGAAACGAAGCTCGTGCGAGCTCGCGGAGTTGTTCCCACGTGGCCGTGATCTCGAGATCCCATCTCGTAATACTTGTGGCCTGGGAGCTGGATGAACTGCACGCGTCGTCGAGAGTACGTAGTGAGCCCAGTCCTGTTCGTGAGCTCTGCGTAGTACTTGGTTTATTCACCACGCACGCAGCGGCTGACGTACTTCTGGGTCACTGTTTCCTAAACTGCCACGTGTTAGCGAGACTCGTTTTCACTGTTGATGCACGATTCATAGCTGGATCACTAATTCATATCTCGCAGATAACGGTAATTGACTTCTAAACCAGTGGCCAGTAACTGGAATGCACGGGGAGTGGAAACCACCTAAAACCAACAGAATGTTACAGCAGAGAAGTTCAGTCTCTCCGATAGCCAGTGAATTTTCAGTGGAGCATATTCCGCTGATCACATGGTTCATAACAACCACGTACAGCACATGCTCGATAAAACAGTTTGCAAAAAAATTGTTTGCGACAAGAAAAAAAGCATGTTATGCTCAATTTAACTGCTTCGTTTTGATAGTTTTTTTTTTTCAACGAAACGATTCATGCCCACATGAACGGAAACTTTGACCCTGATTACTTGTTATCCATGTCTGCTGCCTAGGGCTGTGTACGGGATCTGCAGATCGCTTGATGACCAGTAATCTTGAGTACGCGCAGCATTGCTGTTGCTTGTAAGTTCAACGTTCCCAGAAGGAAATACGCAGTGAACTATTCCGCACACATATCAGTAGTTATAAATAGTAGGTTCTGCGCCATGGGCATCGATCGAGGGACGAGCGGCGGTCATCTTGGATGACATCATTTTTACCTTATTTACCTCAAAATTTCCCTTTTTCACTCAAAAACTGTTAAAATCGCCAGAATTTCCATAAAAAAATATGCCTTGCACAATTTGGCTGGCTTTTGATCAATCCGGATGAATCCGTCTGAAAATTATGCAATGTCAGCCGGAATGTGCAATTAGTTACAAGCATACTCTATCATTACAGGCCAGCATATTAGTTATAAGTAGTATGTTCTGGGACAGGGGCGTCAGGCGGGGGACGAGAAACCAGTGGCGGCCATCTTGGATGACGTCAACCTCCTACTCCCCACTCCGATGGCGGCCATTTTACCAGCCATTCGAGTGGCGGCCATCTTGGATGACGTCAACTTCCTGCTCTATTATTCCAACCGATGGCGGTCAGCCATAAAAAACACGGAGAAAATAGATGTGTTAGTAATGCATAGAAAGATATAGTTTTTATGGAAAATATTATTGCACAGATTGCGCATGAATGTGGTGCGTTGTCCCTTCGGTGCAATTTTCTGGACCTAGTTGTTTGCATGAGGCGGAAGAATATTCTGGATGTAAAACTTTAGCAGGCCTTCAGAAAAGTTTGAAGTAGCCATGAATGGACTATTTACAAAGCGAAATGGCGCTGTGGTTCCTTTGATGTCAACGAACTTGGTCTGATTGGCTGTTGCACCCAGTGGAATATTCTCTATTGGTCGGGCTGGCGTCGGTCAGGTTAGTCCCCGGGAGATGATTGGATAACGACTTCCCGCCATATTGCTGGCCAGTGAAGCCATTTTGCTGGTTTGTCACTGCAGTTCGCAATCCACGCCACAATTTCGACAGTGTATTTGTAATTACTGTGTGGTTTTGCGAACGAAGGATTTTTATTCTCTGCTTTGAAATAATTTAGCAACAGACACTCAAGATTGGAAGATGACACACTCATTATTACCATTTAGTAGATATTGTTTATTCCCTATTTTTAAGGATTTTCTGTCGTATTTTGGCACTACATCCAACTGACACGGCCGCTTACGTATTGCACCTACCATTTTATCACACTCGGCTCGCAGTCCAGATCGTCAATTGAACCGTGGCCGCGGTCGCTGAAGTCGCTCGTTGCAAGGAGGCCGGAGCGACTGTGTGTCAAGTCTCACGCAGGACATGTCTCAGGATTCCAGCTGCTACTCGCTACGCAAGGCCGTGTCCGAATTGTTAGTATATACTTGTTACGAACGCACATATGTTTACTTACCCTGGTGTGTACTTGTGCAAACTATCCGAACGGGTAATCGCCTATTCAGTCTACATTCGTCGCACATTCTAGCGGCAATAGCTTGAATTACGAGGAAATGAAATAATGTGCTGCATGGAGGTACTGCAAGGAGATACGAGCGTTTTACGATTCTTAACTAAAGTCTCTGTGGTCATGTACAAAACAAATAACTTACCAAATGTACAGTGAGTGAAGAGATTTGGGTGGCTCTTAACATCGAGGTCTTGAGAGTCGATGAGGGTGAAGCTATGTGAGTATGGTGCAACGCCGAAAGGAAGGGGTGGGGAAACGGGAGATCCCCGAAAAAAACCCGCTGACCAGCGGCATCGTCCGGCACGATTCCCACTAGCGAAAATCCGAGAGTGACGCGGCCGGGGCTTCAACCCGATTCGCCTTGGTGGGAGGTGAGCAGGCTAACCGCTCAGCCATCGTGGCCCCCAAAATGCACAGTATCTCGAACAGTGCAGTTAATGTTGTAGAGGTGTATCGAAATATTTAATAATTGGAATCACTATCACCAAAATAGCTTAATTATGTACGCATGCTATTCATGTGAGAAAAATGTGACCTAAAGCTGTGAACTTCTTATTTAATGGCACTGACTTTTCAAAGTGGAGTTCTTTATAATCTTCCCCTAACCAATATGGCGCTCGGAGCAAGTGCGCAAACACAGCCAACAAGTAAACAACTTCAGTTACTTGCCAAAGGGTAGAGCCNCACTAGCGAAAATCCGAGAGTGACGCGGCCGGGGCTTCAACCCGATTCGCCTTGGTGGGAGGTGAGCAGGCTAACGGCTCAGCCATCGTGGCCCCCAAAATGCACAGTATCTCGAACAGTGCAGAGGTTGTTGTAGAGGTGTATCGAAATATTTAATAATTGGAATCACTATCACCAAAATAGCTCAATTATGTACGCATGCTATTCATGTGAGAAAAATGTGACCTAAAGCTGCGAACTTCTAATTTAATGGCACTGACTTTTCAAAGTGGAGTTCTGTATAATTTTCCCCTTACAAATATGGCGCTCGGAGCAAGTGCGCAAACACAGCCAACAAGTAAACAACTTCAGTTACTTGCCAAAGGGTAGAGCCNGCTTGCTTGGAGAGAATTCGGACACGGCCCAAGTGACTTGGAACCCACCGTAGAAAGCAGGTACCGATTTCCTTAAGTTTTTCTGCTATGCGCCTCGCAATGCATTAGGAGGGCTGTTCCGAAATTTTGTGGACTGGCTGCACATCGCTGATTCTATGTAAGCGATTCTGGTACTATTTCCCATGGAGATAGCCTGTATTATGATTTGTTTATGTGAGTTTTTCTTGATATGGAAGTTAATCTATACAGTATGTATTACAATGGCGGATGGGATATGCCGTACTGGAAATGGTGATTATGTTAATGTTCTGCAAGTTCGTTTGAGGAGTATAGTTGCGAAAGTAGACGTGAACTCTTCAGGAATATTTTTCCTGGACGACAGGCTATGGAAGCTGTGGAGAAAATTGGTGGGAAGTTTCTAGACAATCTTCCATACAGCTGAAATCTCGCAAGCTGCGATTTCTGGAATTTTCCAACGCTTACGAAAGAGTCAAGAGGAAGGAAGTTTAGCAAGCTGCCACATCCACTGTTTCACACCGGGTCTCAGAAAATGTGTCTGCGGTTTGCATTTGTGAAATTCGCTGGAAACTGTTTGTACAGTGTGAAGGTCGTTATTACAGAAAGGAAACCNGTCTGCGGTTTGCATTTGTGAAATTCGCTGGAAACTGTTTGTACAGTGTGAAGGTCGTTATTACAGAAAGGAAACCCCCACCAAACCTCCTGCTGACTACGACTTTTTACAGTGATCTCTGTCCACGAACTTTTGGAACAGGTTACGTACAATGTTTTACGCTCACTTTTACGAGTGTTTAAAATGAACTATTAAAATAATATATATCTGACCGTAACTCTTATATGAGCACTAACGGTAATGTTGGCAGAACGTTAGGGAAAATAGTGCCGTGCGTTAACGTACTAGCAAAAGTATAATATTCCCATTGTTGTCTAACGGAAAGCACGTTCTTTTGATTTCATACACATCATAGTAAGACTAAACGAAATTGTAAGACGAATGGTGCTGTTCGTGACATATGTACCGTGTCATTTAATCAACAGTTGCACGGAAATAATAAGTTTCACACGGGGTTGATAGGATACGCAGTAAAATGAAGGAAACCAAGCAGGGTTTGACTGTGAACCAGTGGGCGAAGCTGACCAGTATATGTAAGCGAATCTCTTTTTCGCTTCAGTTTTTCATTGGGGATTCGAGGGGAGTAGTCCAATCGCGCCACGCCCGCTACCAGTGGTGCGTAGAGACATGCAAAGTTCGCGATATTATTTGGTAGTAGTAGCACGCTAGACTTCATTCGCCTATACCTACTTGAGCGCTATTCGTTATTGCATACGACGTCGTTTACCTGTGTGATTGCTTTACTGGATATCGGTTGCTCAAAGTTCGAGCCTTTCGTACTGGCTAAAATTGTCCTTGGGACGAGCCACACAGGTTGTCCGCCAATGGTAACAGTCGATAGAACATACAGCATCTTGGAGTTTAGTCTGCCGCCAAATAATAACCCGAATTTTGCAGGTCTCTAGTGATGCGTCGCCCATCATTCTGATTAAGACAACACCAATCAAAAGAAAAAGGAAATTAAGTCCAGTCCTCGCCCCCCTCTGTATCAGCCGTGCACAGAGTTCCTATCCGTATTTTCCCCGTATTTTTTTCTATCATTGCATGCATACGTTTGAACTTATTTTCTTGTTTCTTGTTCGATCGAGTTATTATGAAAATATATTTGCTTTGCCGACGTCTGACGTATAGGATCGTGGTGTTGTAATTTAAAATATTGAAAAGTGAGTGAGTGAGAGACATTTGGCAGTCGCTTCTGAGGTTACAAGTGCAGATGGGGAAAACCCGAAGCGAAGCAGTAGCAATGACTGAATGCATTGGCGGGGAAGGGGAGACTGGATAGCGCTTCGTAAAAAAAAAAACTCATCGTCAGGTTTCCCACGCCAAAAATCAGATTTTGGCCCCTCTAAGAAATGGGCGTTTTTTTTTTATATGTGAGGCACCGCAGACCCCGTAGGGCTTGTAAAAATTGTAATTTTTACTGAGAAAGTGTTTGAAATTATACAAATGTTTGTAACAGTACAAAAATGTATCTTTTAAAATTATTCGTTTGTAAACTGCAAGAGCGGTGTTTAAATAGACCTCAAGGTATGTTTGTACTATACTTGACCCATATCAACGAGCTCAAGTAAAGTGGCAGACACTCAACCAGTTAAAACCGAATACAGCTGTTCAAAAACTAGGAGTGATGTAAAGTGTAGTTGCGTGCAAAATGAAACACATTGCAAGTTTGTATAACGTAAACATTTAAAACGGCTCAAATAATCATAATAAATCAACTATGTTTTAAAAACATGTGACGCTATTATTCATTAACTGTTAATGTTAATGTTTCATATCTACACAGAACTCATAATAAATAATAACTTGAGTATTATATTGTAGGCATTTACTGTAACGTATAGAACAGAAATAAATTGGAATTTCGTTAGTCAACTAGGTCTTGTGGTTAAGGGTGTGGGATAATAACGCGGAGGACATAGGTTCTAGTCCCACTGCTGACAAAGTGCAATTTTTTTTTTTCGTGAATTATATTTAGAAATAATTTTTCCCAATTCTGATATTAATTAATTCATCAAATTGGTTTTCTAGAAGAAAAAAATATTCCCACTTCTTAATAATGTAAGTTGTAATACAAGCTTATCATTTGTAATATTACAAATATTTTTTGCAGATTTTACAAGAAAACTGTTTTTAGTTCTACAGAGGATTTTCTTGGCCACGGGGTTTCCAAGGATTTTTCTTCTAAAAGTGTAAAATAAGCACATATCATCGCCATCGGAAATAACTCACTCGTCCATTGCGATGCCTTTTCGATAATTGGAAACGGGAACTTGGATAAACTGCTCAAAGTATGTCCCTCAGCTTCTCCAAGGTCTTTTGGAAGGGGGGGGGGGCTGAGCGTTTAGACTGCTCGCGTCCCACCAAGGCGAACCGGGTTAAATCCCCGGTCGGTTCATTCAGGATTCGCGCAAGTGAGAACCGTGCCGGACGATGCCGCTGGTCGGCGGGTTTTCTCGGGGATCTCCCGTTTCCCCCTCCCCCCTCCTTCATTACGGCGCTGCTCTATACTCGACTCATAGCCGTGGGAAGTTTGGGTCTAACGGTGCGCCTGTTTGTCGTTCTGCCCGGAACCCATCATCTCTCGCTAATCGAAAGTTAACGAGACGTGACGTCACACTGGCGACACGGTTCCGCGGCCTTCGCGAAGACGACCAGGAGTTGTATGTCTCCCGCCTCTGGATAAAGCTCACTACCGCTACAGACAGTTCATATCTGCTCAGTTAGTTGCACTACGACCACGTGGATGTCAGCTATCGTGACACCCATGCTTAAATTTGACAAATTTCACCTGACCTATCTTGCATCGCATTTACTGCACGTGCTCATCAACAGTGAGCGTCAGCAGCAGCTATTACGGTAAAAAAAATCACTACATACTTGTTTTAGTTAACAACGATCATGATTGAGGTCCGCAGTAAACAAAATCGCAGTATCTCGGTGCACACGAGCCACATTTCGCTCTTTGATCCCGAACTTTTACTTATAAAAGCGGTACTAATAACATGTAAAAAGCTATATATTTTTAATCATGTGTGCCAGTGCGTTTTTTAAAATATATTTTCATAACAAATACATTATTAAAGTGTTAAAATAGTTCAATACAAAACACGTAACAAAATTATAGACACTTGTAAGGTAGTCTCTATATAATTATAGCTCGTGTGTGCCGAGCCTTACTGGAGGCACCTTTCGAACCGCAGAAAACCTCTGACTGAAACTCTTTGTCGTGCTACCACACATGTAAGTCGGCTCCGGACACCAGATAACTGTATCATGTCATGTCTAATAATGCATAGTGTTCACCGCCTCTTTGTGACCTCTCTTCGTGCCTTTATGAAACGCTCTGGCTATCAGGTCACATAGGACCGAGGGATACAGAGACGCGAGCTTGGCTTCACCTCTGTTGCAGATATTCTTAATTTTCGCGTTATAATTTTGGATTCGTGGTAATTACTGACAATGTACGATTATAGAAAATTTACATTTTACCAGTTATTTAATATTTTGTGTGTAATTTTGATTGTTTGTTATCTGCTTGCTATGAACAATCAGGATCATATTTATATTTCATCAATAAGTTCCTGCCTTTTTGCAAGCATTATTTAAAATAAATAAATAACTAAATCAGAACTCAAACTTCGCAATTTAATTCTACTCAATGTAAATGAAATATATTCTATAAACTAAATGCTGATAATCCTAGGCACACTTTCCAGTACGCCTACTATGTTACGACTTATCTCAAATATAATTTGATTCAAAAGTATTAAACAAATAGTGCATTGTAAATGTTCTATAATCAAACATTTCCAATAATACCTCTGACGCACGTTTAATAGTTTCGTTGAAAAACGTTTATTTTCCAACACACCACAGTGTAGTTTAAGAGCCAGGAAGGTGTGAGCGTTAATGGGTCTCTAGATCCGTCACTTGGTACTCCCTCAGTAATGGAAACAAACGCCTTGCAACTTCGTGTCTGTATACGTATATACTCTGTGGCCAGACAGAGGGTGTGCGCATACTCTCTGGGGCGGAAAGACAGCCAGCTCGCGGCGCGGCAGCAGGGCAGGTAGGTCACGGCACAAGGACACGGGTGTCCTTGCCTGGGGGGCGGCGGGAGGAGGGCGCGTGCCAGTGGGGATCCTGCCAACGAGGATATGTAACGGCCTGCAGTTGCCGGGTCGCGGTCGCTTCTAACGTGCCCCATGACGTACTCGAGTCGCACCCGGATTTGAATTTTCTTCAGGTCAATGAGCCGTGGAAATAGACGGCAGAGGCCTGTTTACCTCAACTACGAGTCTACTAGCAACAAGAGAATACACTTTAAATATGTAGAAACATTGATAATGTGTTTTCATAAAAATTGCAAGTCAACACTTTAAAAGGTACGAGCTAAATTTCACACATTACAGGCGGTTTCTTCCATAAACTAAATATGAGGTAGAGCGATCCCGCTGGCTGCGCACAACCGGTCTCCGTGTTCCAGCATTAAACTGCTTTTCTGCCAACACTATTAGCAAAAACTAAACGTATTGGATTTGAGGTTAGAACACTGATTAGTAAAAAAGTGCTTTGAGATGTATGTAGCCTAGACTTCATCTAACCAATTCGTAATGCAGTTTGATTACATTCAAACTGGTGAAAGTATTTCATCCATGTAAAAGTGCTCTTTTGAAACTTTGCGATTTAAACAAGCACGTTCATCTTTGTTGACCATGTGACTTTTACAGTTGTGTTTCTTTGAGGTAGGCCAGTGTTGGGTACATGCGCAATTGTTAATTGGCCTACCTCATCTTTAGTCTATGGTTTCGTCAAGTTCTTGTGGAAGAGGATTTCAAACAAAAGCCTACACGTGTGGTGGTGACTCACTGCATAAACGAGACTTCTAGAATTGTCATACTGAGGGAAAGGCAGCGAGCAACACATTGTTATTCATCTAACATCTAATATGATATTCATGTAATACATTTAACATAATGAAAACTTGTGGTACGGAATACGTGTCCGTAACCATAGGGTAAAATAGCAGGTGAATTATAGGTGCCCCGTTTCCACAAACGTATGAGGCCTGGGACGTCCACAGACGCTCATTACACAAAATATGTTTGATTAAAAAAAAAATATGCACCTGTTCTGTGTCACATGTAGAAAGTGCTGGAGTGTTTCTTTTATTTGAAGTCTGAATGCGGTAGCTGTCTCGTTATAAAAATTAACTATAGTCTATTCGGAGTTTCTTCACAAGTGTTTGGTTGTTTCTTGAATATGGCGTATATTACAAGGGTTTTATATTTCTGTTAAAAAAAAGTACCGTATTAAATTTAACTTTTACATCTATTATAAATAATTTGTGTTTTATTTATTATTGATATTAATAAAAACAGGGAGAAAAGAACTGGGTTGGTAGTGCCTAGCAAGAAATAGTTCTAATGAAAATTATTATTACACTGAGTGCGCACGAATGCGGTGCGTTCTCCCTTTGGTGTAATTTTCTAGACTTGGTTAAGCTTTGCTTGCATGGGACGGACGAATATCTTGAAAGCAGAACTCAAGCAGGGCTTCAGAAAAAGTTGGATGTAACCGTGAATTGACTAAAGTACCTGCAATTTTTTTTTTTTTTTTNGGGCTTCAGAAAAAGTTGGATGTAACCGTGAATTGACTAAAGTACCTGCTATTTTTTTTTTTTTTTTATTGTTGCCATCCATCAATGCCCTTGCTTTGTGCTGGTTGGATAGTCTCGGAGCAGCTTATCCGTCCTGTATCTAATCGGGGCCCCATCAACCTTACAATAGCTTACCGAAGATCGCTTGAACCAGCAGCTCCGTTATAGTACGTTATTCTAGCCGTAGCATCAAAGGTTTCGTTTACGAATCCCGAGCAGTGCAAAATGTGGAGGTCACAAGTAAAAAAAACAGTCGTCTATGAAAATCTTTAGTGCAGAGATTTTGGTTACTCCCTTGATACAGGTGTTAAACACAATTTCCGTATTGGTGTAAAAAAAAAAAAAAAAAAAAAAATGAAGGGGTTTCATTGGCCTTTATAGTTTCCATATTGAACTTTGTTTATAAAATGCTTGTTAATAATATTTATTTGTGTGTTCGTTAATGAGAAACGTAAGAGTATGNAGAAAGTAGTTCCATGTCTAAACGTTGAATTAAAAGTTTTAAGTAAACATTTGTGAATACTGAAATTATTTATTTAATTTTTTGATTTCTTAGTATATTAAATGCATGGAATAGCAAACACGTAAAATATTTACCGTTAGGCCTATAATAATTTAATAATTTTACTTGACCGACGCACGAATAAAGTGACAAGGTCCGCGGCGATGTTAATTTCACATATGGTGGAAGAATACGCAACGTGCATGCAAGTAGATCTTAAGCAGGTCTTTCAAAAGTGTTCAGTTTACCGCTAACGCCTATAGATAGAAACGACGGATGTTCGTTATCTTGAGCAGTGCCGTTACGAGCGCGTGAGTTTCACGAGCTGCGGTAGTACGCGTGCAGACGGCGCGGGTGTGTGGGCTTGTCTGCCACTCGGCTAGCCGTGTGCGTCTTGATACGGTAATGCACGTACGTGAAGGTTGGCTTGGCTCGCCGACTTTCTCTTTGCGGGATCGCAGACGGGAAACTGGTGAACGTAGTAGGAAGTGAGCAATGGTTGCGGACTGCCTCAAGAGATCTCATGACTTGGAATTGGCGTGTTTGGAAGTGTCTTTTCTACAGACTATTATTATATATTTATTATAACATTTGCAGTGTGCGTATTTTCTCGTTTTTTTGCTGATCGCCAACCAACCTTTATATTCTGCTTAATCTTCCCAATGGGTTTTGTGTTTTTCACTTTTGTCACTGATGTCAGAGTCGTACTGGTCACAACTTCAGATTACCACACACAATGGCGTNTTTTGTGTTTTTCACTTTTGTCACTGATGTCAGAGTCGTACTGGTCACAACTTCAGATTACCACACACAATGGCGTAGTAAACGGGGATGGGGGAGAGGATATACCCCTCCTTTTTTCATGTTAATAAAATTCCCTGTCTTCTGCCACCATACTGTTCGTTTTTTACGCGTCTGGAAGATGTTGCTTTTTTTCTGTCTCGTTGCTTTCATCTGTTTATTTCATGCTTGAGTTAATCAAGGTATTTTCAAGCATGTGAGCAGAGAGAAAAAATATTCCTGGAAAACTAATTTGTTTGTTGTTTCTCAGCTGACTGCTAGGACCGCTCGTGCTCGTTTGAGTAAAAGCAGCATCGCAGTAAAACTATAATCGGCTTTCGCGCAGTAAGCAGCAGTATTAGTGGTGATATCCATGCCGTCACCATTTTGTTTATATCTACGTAAGTATTAAAAAGCTCACAAGTGTTACATTAACACATTTCGTTGTGATGTCTTTAGATTGAGCGTTGATTGTACGCTGTTGCTTTTATCGACAGTGTTTGTTTCCCATACTATGTCGCAAAGTAAACTGGCCGGATTTTTTTTTTAACGGGATCCGAAAAGAAAAAATGAAAATGACCGTGTTAGTGATATTGAAAGTGATGGCGTTGCTGTCAAAACCAAAAGACAATGTGCAACAGCAAATAAATCCAATAATGAACCTGAGGTCGAGGAGTTGTGCTTGTGCAAAAGCAACACTACAATACCACCTGCTGCGCATGAACCTACAGTGACTGCTCGTGTAAACATTTCCTTCTTTGTGAAAAGAAGATTAAATGAAGATGAAAAAATGCAGGTACTTAAAAATTCGTGGGTGCCACCAAAAAATTATACATTCCCCTTAATTGACAGATACAAAGATAAAAAAGTGAAGCTGATATTTCAATTTCAGTGGCTAGAGGAGTTTGACTGTCTATCCGATTCAGAAAATGATCAAGGGATTTTTCGTAAATATTGTGTTGTATTTACTGAGACGGTAGAGGGATGGGCAGTCAAGCTTTAGGCCAGTTGGTAAAGTCGAAATACAACAATTGGAAGAAGGCCAAGGAAATTTTCAGGCAGCATTCTGAATGTACGTTCCATATGGAAAGTGTTTCAGAAGTGTTGGACGTTTTGATTTTGTTAAAGACAGATCCTAATATGTTATAAACAAAATTGATAAAGACAGGGAAGAAAAAATAAAAAATAAAAATAGGAAGTACTCGGAACCTATTATTGAGTGCATGATTTTGTGTGGCAGACAAGAAATATCACTGCGTAGCCATCGTGGTAGTGGTAAAATTGATGTGGGATAAATTGACGACAGAAGTGACAGTAACACAAATGAAGGAAACTTCCGTGCCATCATAAAATATCGAGCTACTGTGGACAATGGCTTACGCTCAATGTTGGGAGGCTGTGGTACAGGTGTCGAAGAGAGGAGTAAATACTTAAGTCCTACTATACAAAATGAGATTATGGAGTGCTGCAATCAGATTATTTTTGAATAAAGTTGTTTTAAAAATCAATAACAATAAGTGTTTCTCTGTTTTGTCAGACGAAACAACAGACATAAAATGTAGAGCAAGTTGCTAGTTGTGTGAGATATGTGAACAGTAGTTGTGAGATAAAAGAGGACTTCCTTTAGTTTTTCGAAACCAACTCTTTGAAGGGACATGAGTTGGCAGTAATCATTCTGAATGGACTAATTCAGTGTGGTATAGATTGTGAACATCTAATTGACCAGGGATACGATTGTGCTGGTAACATGCCAGGTAAATATAACGGTTTACAATCTATCCTCGAGAAAACATGCGCTTAGGCTATTTATGTGCACTGTGCTGCACATTCTCTTAATTTGGCCATCACGAAATCAAGTGAAATTGAGGCAGTGAGGAACTGTCTTGGAACTGTGGGGAAAAAAATATCTACGACTTTTTTGACACTCCTAAGCGAAAGGAAGTATTATCAAAAGTATTTGAAAACAGTGATGCCTCCCCAAGTGCACGATCTCTGAAGAGACTTCGTGCTACGAGATGGATAGCCCAGTATGATACAGTACATGATTTCATTGCATTGTTAGAATATATACTCGAAGCTTTAGAAGAGATTTGCAGATGGAATGACACAACATCAACAGATGCAACAGTTTTAATCAATGCAATGGACTTTGCATTTTTTGTATAATTATTTGTAATCAATGAAGTGTTTGGATATGTGCTGCCCCTTTATATGCAATTCCAGAAATAATCCTTGGACTTGAAAGCAGCTGTTACGATTGCCGAAGATGCTGTCATAGAACTAAAAAGAATCAGAGGCCATTCNTTGGACTTGAAAGCAGCTGTTACGATTGCCGAAGATGCTGTCATAGAACTAAAAAGAATCAGAGGCCATTCAGAACAAAATTCTATGTTTTATACATACAAGCGAAGTCGGTGGAAAACTCTCTTGGAATAGAGGAGTCGGTGAAGAGAATTTCAAAGTTTCAAAAAAATAGGATTTCTATAGACTGGCTATTTTTATCCCTTACATTGATTACTTTATTAGTCAGCTAGAAGAAGGGCTTGTTAACCACAAGCAAGTATTGAATGGTTTTATGTCTCCCCTTGAAAGTAGTACGACAGAAAATGAGAGAACAATGTATGAGCAAAATGAGTATTTAACAGAATTTTATGCACCAGTGGTTCAAACAAATTCGTATGATGAGTTAAGGCTTTGGAAAACGAGGTTAGCAACAGCAAACATGACGTGTAAAACTGCAATCAAAGATTTAAAAAATTGTGATTATGAGGTTTTCCTAATATTTTCAAGCTTTTTCAAATTTTGTGCACTCTGCCAGTTTCGACGTCTACCGCGGAGAGATCGTTTTCTTCANTAATATTTTCAAGCTTTTTCAAATTTTGTGCACTCTGCCAGTTTCGACGTCTACCGCGGAGAGATCGTTTTCTTCACTGAAACAGATAAAAACCTACCTGAGAAATACTACATCTCAATCAAGATTAAATGGACTTACAGTGCTATCAATTCACATTAACATTCATTTTAATGCTTGTGAATTTATCAATGAAATGGAAAAACAGCACGCAATATTGTTTTATAATGTATGAACTACATAGTAACATGTTTNTTTGTGTTTTTCACTTTTGTCACTGATGTCAGAGTCGTACTGGTCACAACTTCAGATTACCACACACAATGGCGTTGTAAACGGGGATGGGGGGAGAGGATATACCCCTCCTTTTTTTCATGTTAAAAAAATTCCCTGTCTCCTGCCACCATACTGTTCGTTTTTTACGCGTCTGGAAGATGTTGCTTTTTTTCTGTCTCGTTGCTTTCATCTGTTTATTTCATGCTTGAGACAATCAAGGTATTTTCAAGCATGTGAGCAGAGAGAAAATAATATTCCTGGAAAACTAATTTGTTTGTTGTTTCTCAGCTGACTGCTAGTACCGCTCGTGCTCGTTTGAGTAAAAGCAGCATCGTAGTAAAACGATAATCGGCTTTCGCGCAGCGAGCAGCAGCGTTAGTGGTGATATCCATGCCGTGACCGTTTTGTTCATATCTACGTAAGTATTAAAAAGCTCACAAGTGTTACATTAATGCATTTCCTTGTGATGTCTTAAGATTGAGCGTTGATTGTACGCTGTTGCTTTTATCGACAGTGTTTGTTTCCCATACTATGTCGCAAAGTAAACTGGCAGGATTTTTTTTTTAACGGGATCCGAAAAAAAAAAAATGAAAATGACCGTGTTAGTGATATTGAAAGTGATGGCGTTGCTGTCAAAACCAAAAGACAATGTGCAACAGCAAATAAATCCAATAATGAACCTGAGGTCGAGGTGTTGTGCTTGTGCAAAACCAACACTACAATACCACCTGCTGCGCATGAACCTACAGTGACTGCTCATGTAAACAATTCTTTGTTTGTGAAAAGAAGATTAAATGAAGATGAAAAAAATGCAGGTACTTAAAAATTCGTGGGTGCCACCAAAAAATTATACATTCCCCTTAATTTACAGATACAAAGATAAAAAGTGAAGCTGAGATTTCAATTTCAGTGGCTAGAGGAGTTTGACTGTCTATCCGATTCAGAAAATGATCAAGGGATTTTTTGTAAATGTTGTGTTGTATTTACTGAGACGGTAGAGGGATAGGCAGTCAATCTTAAGGCCAGTTGGTAAAGTCGAAATACAACAATTGGAAGAAGGCCAAGGAAATTTTCAGGCAGCATTCTGAATGTACGTTCCATATGGAAAGTGTTTCAAAAGTATTAGACGTTTTGATTTTGTTAAAGACAGATCCTAATATGTTATAAACAAAATTGATAAAGACAGGGAAGAACAAATAAAAAAATTAATGGGAAGTACTCGGAACCTATTATTGAGTGCATCATTTTGTGTGGCAGACAAGAAATATCACTGCGTAGCCATCGTGGTAGTGGTAAAATTGATGTGGGATAAATTGACGACAGAAGTGACAGTAACACAAATGAAGGAAACTTCCGTGCCATCATAAAATATCGAGCTACTGTGGACAATGGCTTACGCTCAATGTTGGGAGGCTGTGGTACAGGTGTCGAAGAAAGGAGTAAATACTTAAGTCCTACTATACAAAATGAGATTATGGAGTGCTGCAATCAGATTATTTTTGAATAAAGTTGTTTTTAAAATCAATAACACTAAGTGTTTCTCTGTTTTGTCAGACGAAACAACAGACATAAAATGTAGAGCAAGTTGCTACTTGTGTGAGATATGTGAACAGTAGTTGTGAGATAAAAGAGGACTTCCTTTAGTTTTTCGAAACCAACTCTCTGAAGGGACATGAGTTGGCAGTAATCATTCTGAATGGACTAATTCAGTGTGGTATAGATTGTGAACATCTAATTGGCCAGGGATACGATTGTGCTGGTAACATGCCAGGTAAATATAACTGTTTACAATCTATCCTCGAGAAAACATGCGCTTAGGCTATTTATGTGCACTGTGCTTCACATTCTCTTAATTTGGCCATCACGAAATCAAGTGAAATTGAGGCAGTGAGGAACTGTCTTGGAACTGTGGGGAAAAAAATATCTACGACTTTTTTGACACTCCTAAGCGAAAGGAAGTGTTATCAAAAGTATTTGAAAACAGCGATGCCTCCCCAAGTGCANCTACGACTTTTTTGACACTCCTAAGCGAAAGGAAGTGTTATCAAAAGTATTTGAAAACAGTGATGCCTCCCCAAGTGCACGATCTCTGAAGAGACTTCGTGCTACGAGATGGATAGCCCAGTATGATACAGTACATGATTTCATTGCATTGTTAGAATATATACTCGAAGCTTTAGAAGATATTTGCAGATGGAATGACACAACATCAACAGATGCAACAGTTTTAATCAATGCAATGGACTTTGCATTTTTTGTATAATTATTTGTAATCAATGAAGTGTTTGGATATGTGCTGCCCCTTTATATGCAATTCCAGAAAGAATCCTTGGACTTGAAAGCAGCTGTTACGATTGCCGAAGATGCTGTCATAGAACTAAAAAGAATCAGAGGCCATTCAGAACAAAATTCTATGTTTTATACATACAAGCGAAGTCGGTGGAAAACTCTCTTGGAATAGAGGAGTCGGTGAAGAGAATTTCAAAGTTTCAAAAAAATAGGATTACTATAGACTGGCTATTTTTATCCCTTACATTGATTACTTTATTAGTCAGCTAGAAGAAGGGCTTGTTAACCACAAGCAAGTATTGAATGGTTTTATGTCTCCCCTTGAAAGTAGTACGACAGAAAATGAGAGAACGATGTATGAGCAAAATGAGTATTTAACAGAATTTTATGCACCAGTGGTTCAAACAAATTCGTATGATGAGTTAAGGCTTTGGAAAACGAGGTTAGCAACAGCAAACATGACGTGTAAAACTGCAATCAAAGATTTAAAAAATTGTGATTATGAGGTTTTCCTAATATTTTCAAGCTTTTTCAAATTTTGTGCACTCTGCCAGTTTCGACGTCTACCGCGGAGAGATCGTTTTCTTCAGTGAAACGGATAAAAACCTACCTGAGAAATACTACATCTCAATCAAGATTAAATGGACTTACAGTGCTATCAATTCACATTAACATTCATTTTAATGCGTGTGAATTTATCAATGAAATGGAAAAACAGCACGCAATATTGTTTTATAATGTATGAACTACATAGTAACATGTTTNTGTGAATTTATCAATGAAATGGAAAAACAGCACGCAATATTGTTTTATAATGTATGAACTACATAGTAACATGTTTCTTGAACGTTAACTAAATGAAATGATTGAGTGTATCCTTTTGTGATAAAGTCCTGTCAAAATATTTCATTTTGAATACAATTGAATTTCCCTGTCTAAGAACAGATATTTGTATTTATTTTTATTGGTAAATTTTCTACTTATTATTGTGTTTTAATTTATAAAAATAATAGTGTTTTACATTTTCAATTATCTTAAAATAGATTTTAAATAACACCATATTGAACATCGATATTTAAAATTTTCCCGAGGGGAAAATCGTCTGGACCCCCCCTCCAACCCTTTTTCTACAGAATTTATAGCCCCCTCCCCCCATCTCCCATGTAAAAATTGTTCCTACGCCACTGAACACACAATTGATTTAAGTGTACAAGGTGCATGCTTGCGACAACCTTGTACCAACCTGGCCATTTCATTGTTAGGAACAAATTAACAAGTAGACTTCTTTACTGGTTGTTTGTGTTGACTGCTATTTAATCACAAAGAAAAATTAGGCAGAAATTTAATTAATTTAGTTTATCGATAGGCAAAGAACGGTTTCGGTATAGATCTACCGAAAATTCCGCAGGGCTAGCAACATTGATGCTAGGCCTTCCCCAAGTTGCTAACCGTTTTACAAGTGGTACGTGAAATGCGTTGCTAACCGCTACGCCACCGATCTTAAATGCTAGGTGTTGAGCTTGAAAGCTGGTTTTGACTCCCAAAGCGTACTAGAGAGTATGATTCATTGGTGGTTTGCAGTTGTCTTTCCTCAGTGTGTGTACAAAAGCGACAGCATGATACCTCGTTCTGGGCCCGGCAAGGGCGACCTTCGTGATCGTAGTTGAGGTTATGGCCCCCGGATTTTAATATCTCAAGTAAGCCATGGCTGTATGCGCCGCTTTCACATGTAACTGAGGTTATAGGCTGTTCAAGGTAAAGTTAGACCTTTCGAAAGCCCTACTTAAGATATATTTGTATGCATCTTGTGTATTCTCCCCCCGCATGTAAAATTAACATTACCATGGGCCTGGNCCCTACTTAAGATATATTTGTATGCATCTTGTGTATTCTCCCCCCGCATGTAAAATTAACATTACCATGGGCCTGACCACTTTATCCATGCGTCGGTAAAGTGAAACTATGCTTCCTAAAGTAAATAATTTACAAATGTCAAATCTTACTCACATGTGTATTAAAAAAAAACAGAAAGAAAAGAAATAATAATGGTATTCACAGATGTTAACGTAACACTTTTAATTCAACATTAATACATGGAACTGCTTTCCCTCCGTCGTTACCAACTTTACTAGGCGCACGCTTGTTAGTGCACCAGTTAAAATGTATGCAGGTAGAGTGACAGTGACATTTTTCAAACGTTCATTTCAAAAGTGCTCACGTTATCGTGAAAATCCTTTTATTAAATTTAGCAGTTCAAATACTAAGGTTCATGGTTTTAGTGTCGTATCTTGCGCAGGAAATGGATTTACACTATACACGACAGAAAACAAGAGTTCCGCAACGTAGAGACATCACTACTTGTTGTGGCTAGGCTACGTAGTCTCGTTAACAGCTGCTACCAATAACATCAAACACAAGTCAATTTCTATTGGTCTCACCATATGACAGCGTGATATGTTGNGTTAACAGCTGCTACCAATAACATCAAACACAAGTCAATTTCTATTGGTCTCACCATATGACAGCGTGATATGTTGAACTTAACAGTTCCAGACTCAAAATTTTGCGACGTGTACAGTTAACCTATACATTTGTGTTATGACTATAAGGATTAATAAACGTGAGCCAGGGAAGGAAAATCTCCACGCCTGGATAATTCCTCACCCCTCCAAAGAATCGAACCCGGGCTATAGTACATTCACGGTTACTTCACACTTTTCTGAAGTCCTGTTAAAGTTCTACTTCCAGGGTATTCCTCCGCTTCGTGCAAATAAAGCGTAGCTAAGTCTAGAAAACTACGTCAAAGGGACAACGCACCGTATTCGTGCGCACTCAGTGTAATAATATTTTGCATGAGAGCTATTTATGACTAGGTGTCACCAACACACGTGTTTTCTCGCTGTTTTTATTGATGTTAATTATGAATAAAATATTATAATTCATAACTAAAATTCTAATTTAACCAAAAAATAAGGTACTTTTACGAACACAAGTATAAAACGCTTGTGATAGATAGCATATTTAGAAAACAAANTTTAACCAAAAAATAAGGTACTTTTACGAACACAAGTATAAAACGCTTGTGATAGATAGCATATTTAGAAAACAAGCGAACACGCCAGACACGGGGTGATTTTTAAGAAGTTTTGTGTAGACACCGTGGATAGATTACACCTGTGAGCTGTGGTGACGAGACAGACCTGCACAGTGCAGTGCGTAGACTATAGACGAGGTAGACCGATCTCGCCNCCCTACTTAAGATATATTTGTATGCATCTTGTGTATTCTCCCCCCGCATGTAAAATTAACATTACCATGGGCCTGGCCACTTTATCCATGCGTCGGTAAAGTGAAACTATGCTTCCTAAAGTAAATAATTTACAAATGTCAAATCTTACTCACATGTGTATTAAAAAAAAAACAGAAAGAAAAGAAATAATAATGGTATTCACAGATGTTAACGTAACACTTTTAATTCAACATTAATACATGGAACTGCTTTACCTCCGTCGTTACCAACTTTACTGGGCGCACGCTTGTTAGTGCACCCGTTAAAATGTATGCAGGTAGTGACAGTGACATTTTTCAAACGTTCATTTCAAAAGTGCTCACGTTATCGTGAACAGCCTTTTATTCAATTTAGCAGTTCAAATACTAAGGTTCATGGTTTTAGTGTCGTATCTTGCGCAGGAAATGGATTTACACTATACACGACAGAAAACAAGAGTTCCGCATAGGAAATCTTTAACGTAGAGACATCACTACTTGTGGCTAGGCTACGTAGTCTTGTTAACAGCTGCTACCAATAACATCAAACACAAGTCAATTTCTATTGGTCTCACCATATGACAGCGTGATATGTTGAACTTAACAGTTCCAGACTCAAAATTTTGCGACGTGTACAGTTAACCTATACATTTGTGTTATGACTATAAGGATTAATAAACGTGAGCCAGGGAAGGAAAATCTCCACGCCTGGATAATTCCTCACCCCTCCAAAGAATCGAACCCGGGCTATAGTACATTCACGGTTACTTCACACTTTTCTGAAGTCCTGTTAAAGTTCTACTTCCAGGGTATTCCTCCGCTTCGTGCAAATAAAGCGTAGCTAAGTCTAGAAAACTACGTCAAAGGGACAACGCACCGTATTCGTGCGCACTCAGTGTAATAATATTTTGCATGAGAGCTATTTATGACTAGGTGTCACCAACACACGTGTTTTCTCGCTGTTTTTATTGATGTTAATTATGAATAAAATATTATAATTCATAACTAAAATTCTAATTTAACCAAAAAATAAGGTACTTTTACGAACACAAGTATAAAACGCTTGTGATAGATAGCATATTTAGAAAACAAACGAACACGCCAGACACGGGGTGATTTTTAAAAAGTTTTGTGTAGACACAGCGGATAGATTATACCTGTGAGCTGTGGTGACGAGACAGACCTGCACAGTGCAGTGCGTAGACTATAGACGAGGTAGACCGATCTCGCCGGCTGCGCACAACCAATCACCGTGCCCCAACATTGAACTGCTTTCCTGCCAACACGTCTAGCGGAAACGGCATGGTTTTGGATTTTAGGTTAGAAAACTGTTTTGCAAACAAATGATTTGAGAATGTGTGTATACTTCCTCTAACCAATTTGTAATGCAGTTTGGTTGAATTCAAATTGGTAAATGTATTTTTGTTCACATAAAAGTGCTCGTCTTTTGAAAACTAATCACTGATGACCATGCGACTTTGAAAGTTGTGTGTGATTTGAGTAGTTCAGTGTTGGGTTTTTTTTTTTTTTTTTTTAACTAACTACTCTAAAACTAAGTGTTATATGAGCCCGCGGTAGGGACGGGAGTTAAGTGCGTCTCAGGGCTAAGCCCCATACGCCTACAAGGAAGGGAGTATCATGCAAGGAGGCATGCATCACGGCAAAGAGGGATTGGGCTGCCATGGCCAGATTGTGGCCATGACAACCTCCCTAAGTGTACTTATAGCTAAACTATAGTTAGAAGAGAAAGGGAAAAACCGGCATAGTCACCGTAAAAACCCCTTTCGACAGGAAAGAATTAAAAATGGCTTCATGCATTATCATGTTTAACAGAAAATGCTACAGGAGACAGAGGATAGGAATCATGCTCTTTATTATGATAGGATAAAAGTGCTAGTAGAGAGGGGGCGGGACAGTGTTGGGTACATGCGCAGAATACAAATAAGCGGTCTACCTCATCTTTAGTGTGTGGAGTAGTGCCGGCTAGGCTTGGTGCTCGTGCAGCGGGCGACATTCCGTGGGAAGCTATCGTGGCGGCCGGAAACAAGCGCCGCGGCAATGTTAGCGGGCGCGGGAACCTCGTAGAGCGGCCAGCCGCGGCTCGTCCTTGTGCGGCTGTCACCTTGGCCGTGTCCCCGTCATTCACTGCCTCTGTTCCTGCTCGGACTGCCTCTCTCCCGCACCACTGTGCGTCTATAGTCCGTTCGAGGTTTCCTGACACCTTTAGAATCAAACATTCAAGAAATCACCACACGTACGACGTGTNGAAACAAGCGCCGCGGCAATGTTAGCGGGCGCGGGAACCTCGTCGCCAGCGGCCAGCCGCGGATCGTCCTTGTGCGGCTGTCACCTTGGCCGTGTCCCCGTCATTCACCGCCTCTGTTCCTGCTCGGACTGCCTCTCTCCCGCACCACTGCGCGTCTATAGTCCGTTCGAGGTTTCCTGACACCTTTAGAATCAAACATTCAAGAAATCACCACACGTACGACGTGTTTAGTTATCTGTTGTTGTCAGTTGTGATACAAGCGTTTTATACCTTTGTTAACATTAAAGTATCTTATTTCTTGTTAAGTTGGAGCTTTACCTGTATTTTATATATAAATTCTAATATTTCATTTATAATAAATATGAATAAAAATAGTGAGATGACATGTGTGTTAGTGCATAGTAGTAAATAGTTCTTATGCAAAATATCATTACAACTGAGAGTGCACGAATTCGGTGTGTTGTCCTTTGGTGTAATTTTCTAGACTTATTTAAGCTTAGTTTGCACGAGGTGGAAAAATATTCTGGAAGTAGAACTTTAGCAGGGCTTCAGAAAAGTTGGAAGTAACCGTGAATGGACTATACACGCACATTGTGTATTCTTCCACAATACGTAAAACTGCCATGGACCCGATCACTTTATTCATGCGTCCATGGGCAGATCCAACAACTCCTTAAGGGGAGGTCCCAGCTAGGTTAAATATTGTGTTTACTCATAGATGTCGGTTGGTTAGTCCCGTTACTGCCAGTCTCTCTCTGTATATGTATGAATATATATATAAAGAGAGAGACAGAGCAGTTTTTTAGTCAGTAATTTTCTTCAATGTATGATAACCATTTGGAAACACAGCATAACAGATACCTACATTAAGACGTTAAAAAATCTGTGAGCAACGAAGCCGCGATCAAGTTTCTTACGTGCAGGAGTTAATTAACGTATTAAGCTGTTTTCATGATAAAGCGGCGCGCTGCGTCCGACGCTTGTAGCCACCGACGAGCGTTATATGCGTCTTCACAATAGAGCGATGTTCTGTCGCCGGCCCTCGGTGACACAGGCCATGCTGCCATCTGGTATCCTGCAAGGAAGCTTGCAATTAAATGCTAAAAGCGAACGAAATGCATTAAATATTTTTGCCATTTAGTTTAAAAAAAAGGTTTTTTTTAACACACTGTTCTTTAATAAAGATATTATATTAATAGTTTGAAATGGTGTTTTGGAACATGAGCAACTCTTCAGGCATCGGAAAACATAATTTTTTTTTTTTCTAAAGGTATGAAAAATCTAAATATATTTGGCCTCCAATTAGCATCTCTGCAAACCGTTTATTATGCACATTTTAATTTTTCTTTATTTCAGCTTCTCGCTAGTTTATTTATTAAGAAATACAGAAATGTTATTCTTCTTATTCCCCGTCGCTGGCGACGAGCGTCAAAACCAATGTCAGTCGCTCGTGCAACGTCGTCGACGCCCATCGCCAGCGTCAAAGCTCGGCTGAAGCCCGTCGCGCTGTGTCGCGCCGCTCTGTTGTGAAGACCGCTTTAAACTCTTTTTACAGTAGCGCGACNGTCGCTGGCGACGAGCGTCAAAACCAATGTCAGTCGATCGTGCAACGTCGTCGACGCCCATCGCCAGCGTCAAAGCAGCTCGGCTGAAGCCCGTCGCGCTGTTGTCGCGCCGCTCTGTTGTGAAAACCGCTTTAAACTCTTTTTACAGTAGCGCGACGCGACGCCTTGTGGCGATGCGATGAAGTGAAAGGTAGCGATGATACAAAAGTACCGCTGGCACTGCCCTTCACGATAGCGCGACGCAATACAGCTGGCCGAAAATTGAAGTAGCCTGCCATCTGCCGAGGGATATTTGACAACACACAAATAAACACTGTTTTGGAAGTATTTTTCGGAACTGTATTGTACTGTAAACCAAACCTTAGATGCCGAAACTGCCAGATACCTGCAGCCAGGCCTTATAGATTTGCATCGTACAAATACCGCCTATTCTCTACCTCTTTAATCAGAAGTTCTTCAAGACTCGTCTTAAAGTAAACATTATTCCACCAGGTGCATCATGTCGTTAGGAAAAAAAAAATTATCATGCAAATTTAGTTTTTTTTTTTTACAAGACAGCCTCTGTATTCGAAACGGCCACTAAATTAAATATAGGTTTAAGGAAGACTATTTGTGATTAATATGTTTAGATATATTCGTACTTCGTATTTTTAATCTCGTAGAAGTGGATCTTCATTTTGCGGTTTGCGCCATTACCTACCTCTGAGCACGCACATGACATGAATAGCATAAAGAAGTAACAACCTGTATTTAAGTGAAGTGAAGAGATTTGGGCTGCTCTTAACAGCGAGGTCTTGAGAGCCGACTGTATTTAAGATTGCCACGTCCACAACTAGTATTTGGCGTGACTTACTTGGCGTTATTTGCGTGGCTTGGCGTTGAGATGGTCATTTCTGAGTACGGTATTTCACGTCAAGTCTTTAACGCCGGCCAATGAGAATGTGAAACGCCATAAAAACTTCTGTTATCAAGACAGCCAACTTATGCGTGTAAAAATTCTTGTGGTAGCAAAAATTATTTCGTATTCGTTTGCTCTTTTCTGGTTGGTGAGACAAGGTTTTTTTTCTTTTACGTTAACGCCGATTGTGGACGGGGTCTATGGGTTGCGTACGCGAATGTAGAGCGGATGTGTGTTGTATACTTGTATGGTACCCTACCATGAGGAGTGTTGTGTGTCAAGTGTAGAGGTGAGGTGGGTCACATAGTATCAACCTGTTACTTTAAATTGATACCCCCTTGCATCAAATACTGTAAATGAGTACACTGCCGAAGTATCAGATATATTCGCCAGTGTATTGTGTCTGCTGTTCTGTGTAATACTGATACAACACAATTTTAATTGTATTTAAAATACGCATAGCAAGTTTATAATCTCATCTGAAAATTTTTCGCGCAAATGAAAGTATTTTATTATGCCCTTGTTCTTATCCATACTTTATTTCACTGTAGCATGTACCACACAGTACAACAACTCAAAACCGGCTACTTGAGAGACTGGCGAAGTAGTGACGCACTCGGGAATTCCCGTATCTGATTAAGGTTTATTCTACTCAGGTTTGGAAACTCAATGTTTTTAGTTTGGCAACTTATATTTTCCGCCACTAGGTAAGCGCTAGTGTCTCACGTGTACCGGATTTTCTCTATTTTCTACGTTAAAAAAAACAAAACAGTTGCCATAACCACAAATCAAATATAAAATCACTACGTAAGTAAGGAAAATCTTTCTCTTTTATTATTCACGTTGCCTAAAATTCTAATTTAGTGGGGCCTATTTGGAACAGTGCGCACCTAGTGGCGGAAATTTTCCCTACGACAGACTCTTCCATAAGAAAACTGGTTTTGTTCCTAACCTGAGTAGAATTAACCTTAGCTATACTTAGCTTGACGAGGGAACTGTCGACGGAGGGTGCAGGTGGTGGGATGCCCGCGCCGTGGGAAGACGTGATGGCGCTGGACACAATGTGGCCGGTGGGTCTGCGGGTCGAGGGGTCAGACGCCGCGACGTGTCCTCGCCGCATTCCAGCTCCAGCGGGCCGTGCCCGCCTCGCTCTCTCCACTTCCTCCTCGAGCGCTTTCTACCGCACACACTCCATCCCCACTGCGCCGTCTCACACCTACCTACCTTCACGGGAGCTCTGCCGCTTTTTGTTCTACTACAGCACACTTCACTGTCGACAGTCGGTGTTCTCGCATACGAGCAGCTGCACTAAGCCTGTATGCCCCGATGGAAGATTCCTTGGACGATTCCACGCAAGTTTGCATGGCCGCTAGTACGGATGGTGCTATGGAAGATTTGGCCATCTACTGGCCGGCCGTTTTCATCGACGTTTTCGTAACTGGTCGTGTGTAATTTTCGCTGGAAGGTTTCCCACTATGTTGAAAGTTTCGCCAATCAGAGAGAGGGTGGTTGACATTCTGTTTACTTTGTTTTGAGAAAGGGCGATGGAGACTATTAAACACAAATAAATAGTAAATTTAAAAAAAAAAAACATGAAAATGTTTACTGATTCTAAAACAGCATTGCATGAAAATTATGGTAAACATTCGTGTTTATTTAAAACAAAATTTCCAGTTAAAGCAACAAAATGATTAGGCTCTGTGCGTAAACGCATATTGCTGAAATCGTGAGTGAAGACTGTCCCTTGACAGCAGTTGCAGTAGTAAAATCATAAAAAATTGCACTCGTCTTTACTTGTGCGGCAATGAGTATCGTTGGATAGGTTGTTCCAAAGAACCCTCCATATAGTCCATACTGTATAAGAAGGCCGTTTTCTGACAGGTCTGCGAAAGTAGCGCCACTGTTTACGTCTGACTACATGTGACTATGTATCCTTCCGCCATCAGCTGGTCCGTCAAGTCGGGGCTGTATTTTTTATCAACACCCTGTCAGCTAATCCACTTGCCATTGTACTGTTATGCTAAACAAATTTTAAGATACTTTAAGACTGACATCTGTCTAAAAAAATAAGTAGGTTATACAAGTAAAAATATAAAATGTTGCAAATAATTAAATATTTGCTAACTCTTTTTTAATTTGTCCGAGATAGTGAATTTGGGTTAACATTTGCGAGACGGTCTGTTGTATCTATTATCACACTTTGGGCGTTATAGCTAATATATTCGAGTTGGAAATATGTGACGTGGAATAACATTAGAATTGCTTAAAAACTATTCACGCGTCTCACTTTCTACAAACAAGGAGATGGGTTTCATGAGAACAATATGGCGTATAATTTACGTAGACGAACGATTACCGGCCGAATATAAATGACTTTTACTCCAAATCATTTTACATGAAATATATGTTACTTTAAAAATTATGCAGAGCTCGTGGAAAAATATAACTATTGGCATTTGTTTGTAAATTCGTTATATATCGCGCAAAAAAGAGGTTCATTTCTGGCTGGTAATACCTCGCATAATATCCGAGAGATCGCGCGCACAGCGCGTCACGGCGAAGTTTGAGCCGCTGTTTTTGGATAACAGATAGCGTATTATTTTAAGTTGATTGTTCTTAGATTACGGGCTGGAAATATATTTCAAATTCGTGTCGTTTCGTCAAATTAATAGAAAAATAATTCAACAATATTATGCAATATTTCTATATGCTTTTCGAATTAATATCAAGGACGTGTTGAAAGCGAGGTTGGAGAGGGATGATACGACGTGAAAAAACTTTCTGAAGTTAGCACAACTTCGGAAAACTTTTCCGCGTCGTATCGTTGTATCGTACATTTCATTTTGAACACCTATACATAACTACATTATCGCGAAGTTTAGTTTTTAACACTAACAACCATTGTTTTGTGTCCTTGTAAAATAAAATGCATTAATAAATGTAAGAACTCTTTCTTACCCGCGTATTTTCTGCTTTTGTGATGTGCATTGGCAGTGCACTCAGAATAGCCAACATCATTTTAACTTTTGTTCGTTCGTACATCAGCTGATACAGGATTTTGTAAATGGCACTTTGTTTGTTTCGTAAACGTTAAGTTGCCACTCACTGACTGTCAGAAAGTGGCCTTCTTATACAGTATGGACCATATCTACTTGCATGCAGACTCAGGTATAGTTCATTTCATATAAGAAGGCCACATTCTGACAGTCAGTGAGTGGCAACTTAATATATTGAAAACAACTAACGTCCCGTTTACAAAATCCTGTATCAGCTAATGCACGAACGAACAAAAGTTAATATTACGTTGGCTATTCTGAGAGCAGTGCCGAAGCACATCACACAAGCAGAAAATACGAGCATAAGAAAGAGTTCGTACATTAATTAATACATTTTATTTTACGTGGTCATAAAACAGCAGTTTTTAGTTTTAGAAACGAAACTTCGTGATAAAATAGTAATGTATAGGTGTTCAAAATGAGATGCACAATAAAACGATACGTATCCAAATGTGACGAAAAAATCCAAAGTTTCCAGACTCTCCAACCATGTGCTGCCATCTTGAGAGGGATAGGCGAACGACCCTACACACGTCCACCAAGCTCCGTTTACGAATGCAGCGCCACCAAAGCAGTTCACCAATTGCCGCACGCAGCAGCACCTCCTGGCCACATCAAAGCCTATTCTTGAAACGCCATTTGATGGCGAATGGATACATAAACGAAAAGGCGCGGCGATTGTCAACTGTCAAGAAAGTGGCCTTCTTATATGGTACAGAATATAGCTTGTCTCGTGGAAGCTTCCTCCCGAGCTTGTACGGAAAGTTGTATCGTGGCATACAAGTTGTAGTTATACTGATATAGCCTATTCGCAGTATCTTCACACTTTTTGAATCAAACCTTGAAAAAATTACCCCTTGTATGACGTGTTTGGTTGTTTCCTAAATATGCCATTTATTACAAGCGTTTTATACTTGTGTTAATGTAAAAGAACCTTAACCTTTGGTAAAATTTGGTTTTTACTTATATTTTATGGATGAATTATATTATTTGATTTATAATTAACTTGAATAAAAACAGAGGGGAAGAAGGTGTGTTGGTAATACCTAGTAAGAAATCGTTCTCTTGCAATGTTACGAAACAGAGTGCGCACGAATGCGGTGAGGTGTCTCTTTGGTGTAAATTTCTAGAATTGGTTAAGTTTTGTTTGCACGAGGCGGACGATTATCCCGAAAGTATAACTTAAGCAGGGCTTCAGAAAAGTTGGAAGTAACCATGAATGTACTATACCAAGGTTAATTTTTTTTGCGCTTTATATGGTTTTGCTATGGAATATACTTTGGTCAATTTTGTATCCTTCCGCCACAAGTGAACTTAATGCCATGCACCCTCTTACTTTATTTCTGCATCGATCAAGGGTAACGGTTTAATTTTGTTGTAACCCAATAACCCAAATATTAATATGGTAATTCTTACTCCAATATGTATAACAACAGTACGTAAATTACACAAATTCGTTTGCTATAAATTAAACATTCCAATTTTAACAAGACGGTAAAAACCACTTTTTCTATATCACTGCCAACTTTACTACGAGCATGCCAGTCAATGTGTCCGTTAAAGCATTATCGTCCGGCACGATTCCCACATGCGAGAAGCCGGCAACGAACCCGGTTCGCCTAGGTGGTAGGCGAGTAGTCTGACCACGGCAACACCACGACGCCAATAAAAATAATACATTTCAATTTTTTCTTCCGTGTTACAAAATAGTATGGCGAAAAGCCTGAAGCTCTTCAAAACCATTAATAATCAAACTGATGGAAGAAAAAAAAGGTGGGAGGGGGGGGGGAGTTACTAGCCATCGCTCCATCTTTGTTATGTATCGATACAAGTCGAGACACAAGAACTTTTTTTTTCACCGCAAAGCATTGGCAGCTTTTATTGTGAACTACGCATGTGTAAGCAGTCTACGGAAACTGCGGTGAAAAGTAGGACAATTTCTGTCTGTGAGGTTTAGTCCGTGTCGCAGCTGCCGTGGTAGATCTTATTTGCATTGTTTTGAATTCACTTGTGTGGAGAAATTTATAGTAACTGTACTAACCAGGGTCTATTCCCGCCTGAGGAAGACAGGCCGGCCTTAGTTACCAGGCTTCAGGGATTTAATGTAAAACTTTTTGGTGACAAGATATTTTCATAAAAGCACTGTAGTATCTTTTAGGTTTCATGACTGAATAACACTTCTTGGTACGTTTTAGCTATTTTCAGTGAATCGCAGTCGTTCGGTATTATATTAATTAAATTATCAATGGTCTGATCAAACAAGGAAATAGTTCCTCAACTCATATAACCTACAACACAGGTAAACTTAAAATAAGAACATCGCGTAATGAAATATCATCGGAATTGAAGTTTTTAGTAATAATAACCGTCTTTATCACTTACAAATTATTATTCATCTTTATCACTTTCACGTACATTTCGAAAGGAAAAAAAAAACCAATTTCTAAATAAATTAAAATTTCATAAAAAATGTACATATCACTTAAGAAATCTGTACAGTTTGTTTATGATTCACGTTCCTTGGACATGCGAAATAACTTCATCGAGACATTCAGTTTTTACTGTGAGATCTAGGGTTCGAGTCCTGGACGACACTTGTCTGCACGTAGCGTTTAATAAATTATTTTATGTGTGTGTAACCGCAGGAGCACTTCTCTGTAAGAATGATGAGCTTCCTTCAAAACTACTAGTCAGTATCGACCATAAGTTTGTGACTGGTACGAAACTATGTGTTTTAGGGATGTCCCTAGTAAAGATTCTTAACTCCCCAAGGTCACGTCCGGCCGAACGGAAGCATTGCGACGGCGATAGAAAACAGCGTGAACAAGCATCGCGTGTCTTCTGCTTCCTCAGGATTTTAAGCGGCGACTATCGGGTTTGAATACAGAAATAAGTTCAGTAAAGATTCAGCATTGTCGCTATAGATTAAGACACTGCTCTACATAATAATAAACATCGTAGACAGACGACTACTTACAGTGATTTTTGCTGGCTTTAACACTTTTCAACGACCGCAGTTATGTTTCAACAACCAAGTTTATAAATTGGCAACAAAGTATCAACTTCCATCTCTACCCAAGGAAACAAGATTTTCATTAAAATATTCCATAATTTTTTTTATAATTAGAATAGACACAACTGCTTACAATGGGGCCCTTAAATAGATTTAGATATTATAACTTTAGCATATATTTTCTTTTGCGAGGCAGATCTTAATATGAACCAGTATTTCATTAACATATTAGCTGGTATCAAGAATAATTTAAGTCCTTAATTATGTCCGAAATTGACAGTCTTGTGTCTGACTGGCTACCGTGGCGCTGCGAAATATTGACTACTGGCTGGCCTGTCGATTGGCTGGTAAGTTAGCTACCGTAGTTGAATATCGACAAACGGCGTTCGGATATTTAGTTGACCAGCGACTCCATTTTGGTGGCGTGTCTGGCTGGAATTTGCGGTTTTGGAGAGCTGTTTCACTTCTGCATTCTATAATGATTCTGTGTCCTTGGGGAGGCTCTAACCGGCAGGTGCCAAGTGCGGCCTCTCGCACGTACTGCGCTAACCACTGCAGAGGCTCCTGGAAACCTGCGCGCGTAAAAAGCTGCTTTCCCCATGTTGCTCCGGGTCGTCCGTCATCGCTCGTTGGGCGAGGAGGCTGAATCATTCATGGCTAGAGTCCCGAGTTTGCTGCGCGCCGCATAACTGCGAGTCTGAACGACGGTTACAAACAGCCCTGCTATAGTCCATTCACGGTTACTTCGTACTTTCCTGAAGCCCTGCTATGGTCCATTCACGGTTACTTCGTAATTTCCTGAAGCCCTGCTCAAGTTATACTATCAGGCTATTCCTCCGCCTCATGTAAACATAGCTTGTCGAAGTACAGAAGATAACACCAAAGGAACGACGCCCCGCACTCATGCGCATTCAGTTCAATATCATATTGCATGAGAACTATTTCTTACAAAGCATTACCAACACACCTATTTTTCTCCCTGTCTTTATTCATATTAATTATAAATGTAATTTTATAATTCGTAGATAAATTACAGCCAAAACTTCAATTCAACCAAAAACAAGATACTTTTGTGTTAACAAAGTATAACAATTCTGTTATAAATGACATATCTAGGAAACAACCGAACACGTCGTACGTGAGGTGATATTTCGAATGTTTGATACAAAAAGTGTGAAGAAACCGCGAATAAACTATATCGGCCAGTATCTCTTGGTGGGTGTATGGAGGAGGAGAGCTGGTAGCCTGACAACATAGCACGGAATTAAACCTGCTAACTGATGGGAAAAGATTAATCCTTCAGTCAGATCTGCACTGCGAAGGTAAATTAGTTTTCAAACTTTAAAGTATCTGGGAGTAGTGAGGGCGACTGTGTTATGGCATGTTAGGGAGTCATTAAAGGCATAAGACACATTTGTTTAACCTGTAAAAGGGTGTTGGAGAAAGGCACACTTATTGGAGGCATCCTTTAACCTGGGAAACTGATCATCCCCCTCCCCCCTTCCCAGAGAGGTGTGGTGTGATTGGCTGATAGGTTCTACCACCCCTTTTGAGGTGTGCTGGGATTGGCCATTACTTGTGGGTGTACCCTTTCGGTGAACAAATTGCCCAAGCGACATTTGCGGGATTTTGAAATTTTTCGAGTAAATCTGGGGGGCGAGAGGCTAGGGGCTCAAACCTAGGACTGACCGCCTCCTCAACCCTCCTGGTACACTCCTACACACTCTTAGCCCGCCTTTATCCTCTTACCCCCCTCCACCTCCAGATTTTCTCGGAAAATTTCAAAGTCCTGCAAATGTCGCGTGGGCGCTTTGTCCACCGAAAGGATACCCCCACAAGCAAAGCCAATTACAGCATACCTAGGTGGTAGAACCTGTCAGCCAACCACAACACACCTCCCTGAAGGATGTTGGGGGGGGGGAGGGAGATCAGTTTCCTAGCTTAAAGGATGCCTCCGATTAATGTGCCTCTCTCCAACACTCCTTTACAGGTTAAACAAATGTCGCTCATGCCACTAATGACTCCTTAGCCTGCCAAAACGCAGTCGCTCTCACTACTCCCGTGGAATATTAATACATCTATGTAGTGTTAATAGTGAAAGCAGAAACGGCACTGGTGCACATTCTTCGACAGTAGCGGATGACTTTGAAAATGTGAATGGGTGAAGCGAAAAGTGGTCACCACTGGCAAAATTTTCTGTTATTCTGTACGTGATGTAGCAGGCTCTGTTCTGCTCGGTTACACCTCACCCCTCGCGCTGTATAGTCAGTGATGTCCCCCATTTGTGTTGATGTTGCTCAAGCTCGCAGTTGTCTGATGCTCAGTATATTTCGTAAACTAGAATTCAGAGCCCTCTGTACGCTTTGGCCACTGTTGCTGCCAGAGTGCGAGGCTTTTGCGTAGCACTGTTCAAGACACGGTAGCACTATTACTTCCTGCTTATTACTGGCTCACAGTTACGCAGGGCGTGTCTAAAGAACTACCGTCCAATCATTACAGTTACACAAAAGAAGAAGTGCTTCAAGTCTACCTATCCACCGAACGATTTTGCGAAATGTTAGGTAGATAGTATGGCTAAACGTCTCGTCCAGAGCAAGGTCATTAGAGGCGGAACAAGTTGCTCAGTGAAGCAGGAACGGGGAAGGAATAGACCATGACTTGCAGGAAGGAACCATGCTAACATTCGCCTGGAGTGATTTCGGGTAACCATGGAAAACCGAAATCAGGATGACCCGACCGGGAATCTAACCAGTGTTCTCTCGAATGTGATTCCGGAGATTTACCATATGCGCCTCCTCACTCGATGCAAAATACTTGCAGATATTCTCACGTCCTCAGCCATACCACCGGTGAGACTCAGAAATGAAGAAATTAAAAATGAATGATTGTATGAATTAAAAACAAAAAAACTTTAACTACTGCATATTTTACCGCTGCAATAGGTCCCTTCCTCATTTGTAAGTCCAAAATTCATGTTCATACACTGTAAAAACGCTTTCTTTATAGGGAAAAAGAAATATTTGATACTGTTTTATTTACAGTTACCAAATTTTGCTTTAACTCTAAGGGAAGGCAAATAAATTTAGGTTTGCTGTTATTAAATGTTTTATACATTTTAATTTTACGACAGTACTACGTTTAAGGAAAAAAAAATCTTTGAGTTTGGTTTGATTACAGTAAAGAAAACTTGCGTTATGCCAAAAGAAAGGGCTAAGTGATATTACTTTTGTTTCTACATTTTACTTTTTAGTACATAAGGGAACTTGCTAAATGATAAGTAAGTTATCAACTATAGCGAATTCATTAAATCATCGACATATTGGTTTAACCTTTAAAATACAGTAACTGTCTTTACCATGAAGCACTGCTGATTTATTATAACGACAACACAATGGTATCATTTCCATTAATGTATACAGCAAACAAAAATTTTGTTTATGGCAAATCTACTTGGCAGCGATTCATATTTAACCAAAATATTCTTTGCAGCTACAAATCATGTGTTACAGGAAATAGAAGTGATTTTAGAGTGCAAATGGTTTATGGTCTATCGCGGTGAGATGTATTACACGCTCCTGGCTACCTATCACGTGTTGCAAGGCAAGTAAAATATCATCTTCCAGTTTTAGGTAACGAATAATTTACATAACGCAGTTTGGCATCAACCATGGGACGTCAAACATTTTCATAATTAATGCTGTTGCGACAGCTTTTTTCAGCGAAGTCAGATAGCAACGAAGATTAATGATCAGGGTTTGACCAAGGACGTTGGCTAGCAGTCTCCTCGACAGCCATTCGATACACCTAAAATACAGGCGAAGTCACAATTTTTTTTCCTTCTGCAGTTTTCCCAGTTGCTAGAAGTAACGTTATTCATCTTCTTCACTGTAAATTGTTCTAAGACTCTTTCCGTAGATTTTTAGGTTACCATCGCTTGGTTATTTTCCCCCTTGTTGATTTGAGGAACGTATCTTCTTCCTACATCCACTTGGGAATTAACCTACTGCTTTCTTGGACCATCTTTCGGGTGACATCGCTAAACGTGCGGATACCGTGCTAAAGAACGTCCCTCGGACCGATGTTTTTCAGAAGTGGTTTAATTGCTAACACGCTGAATGCGAGAAATACGCAAGCTCTTCTGGAAACCATCCCACTCTACGGTTCCTGCGCGACCTTTTTGTTTTCCAACGCCTGCCTCGTCCACCACGTCCGAATATCCGGATTGGTTTAGAGATTTCGTTTTTATAATACCTTCCAATATTTGGTCTTTATAATAATTACTTCGAGTTCTTCCATTTCATAAGTGCCATCCAGTGCTTATGGCCCTTGGCGATGCATGGCCGCATGGCAAATAAGGGTAAATGGGCCACGCTGTGCTCGGTATCTTTTGCTGTGGCCCGACGCGAGACATTCAGGTTTGTCAGAACCGTGTCAAGGTAGAAGACGAGACGTTCTGCATCCTTGCCCCAGACCTTGAAATGTTTAACTACTGTTCTGCCAGCTGTACAACTCGTGACAGCATGCGTGTAATGTACACAGTCGACTAAGAAATTTCTTTTCTTCTAAGAAACGCCACGCTCCTTGAAAGGGAAATTTTCTGCTCTTCCCAAAAAATGAAACACTTAAACTTAACTTGTCGCGCGGAAACGCTTCATTTTTTACCTGTTAAATGGAATTTGACATTTACGTTGCTCACGGTTGCGTGAACTGAAACTTGCTGCGTATTAAAACGTAGGCGGATCCACTCTCCACACCTCCGATGTAAGAACTGGTTCCTCGCGTGTCACGGTTACCTCACTCCAGGCCCACGAATAAAAAAAAAATGCTATACTTAGCGAGCGCGTGTACCGCAATAAAAACAGATTAGTTTATGTTGTATTTTGAAGTCGCTTGGCATATATTCTCAAGTAACCAGTTAGTTTCTTGGCCATATAGCTCATTGGGGATTGAATGCACTATGTTGTTGAGCACAGCAGTGTCATGGTCCATCAAAAACTGCAGAAGTGCCGAATGAAGCTGATACTTTATTTTAAATACTTTCGTGTATTTCACCACATATTTGCTTTCTACAACATGCAATCGAGGTTACAGATGAATTTTTTTTGGGCAATTCAGTGAAACTCGTGCGTATGCGGAGTCGCCACAAACTTAAGTGATTAAAATTTAATTGTAGCTCGTGTGTTGAGTTAACTATGAAGAGAATTATAGGTATGCCGTGTTCCGGTCCTGGGAGGAGAACATTTGAAATGTGACAAGAATCTTTGCTGGACGAACAAGGCTGTTCACGGTTATTTGAGCACTTTTGAAATCAACCTTTGAAAAATGTCACTGGCCCTGCCTACATATATTTCAACGGACACAGACTGGAATCTGCCCAGTAAAGTTGGTAACGACGGAAAGAAAATAGTTCACGTCTTAACCCTTTCAGGCCTACTTTAATTTACGGTTTTCAGGCGTTGCAAACAAAAAAATCTTACGATGCGTGCGGTACTTAAGTCGACACAGCACTTGTTCCGTTGTCACAGCCAATTATATGTAGGCAATATGTTCGGCTACAGTAATGTGAACCAATTATGACCTAGACCTGTAAAACAGTTTCCGAATAATTTACCCACAGGTAAGATCATTGGCCACAGAGCTTCGTAGTGTGCAGTACAGGCCAACATTTACCTACACTTACGTAAATGTGTGCACTAGGTCTGAATTGGTTAACGTTGAATTAAAAGTGTTAGGTAAACTTTTGTGAAAACTGAAATTATTTATTTTACTATTTGTTTTTTAATGCATGTAAGTGTATAAATTATGAAATTTGTAAAATATTTATTACCCTTATAATTTTACAGCTTGAATAAAGTGATCAGGCCCATAGCAGTGTTAATTGAAGAGTCCCCTCGAATAACGATGTACAGCACACAACACAACATAGTACACACAACGTTATACGAGGTGACACTTCAATTTTACATATGGCGGAAGAATACACAATGTGCACACAAGTGGATCTTAAGCAGTGCTTTCGAAATTGCTTAGTTTACCGTGATCAGCCTTATAACACGATGTTACCGCGTGTATTCCTGCTATATTATTGTTTGAGGTGTATTGCTCTGCTACTAATGCCTGCCACCAAATGCTTCATGAAATTGTGAGCAATGTTTTATGCAACAGATTTGTTTCAATGCCAATTTCGAGAGAGCGACCTAGAGCGTTTTTAAATTTCCTACGTAGTTTTTTTCTTAGGTATCTAAAACATGTCTCCGCATAATCATAGTGTATAGCTATTAAGTGCGTTTAACTTAGGCCTAATAAGAGAAGATGAACATTGCTTAAATGTGAATCTCAAGAAACTTATTGTCTGTTACTAATGTAATTTATTATTCTTACTACATTGTCATTGTGGATTATGTTTTTTTTTTTCGTATGAGACAAGCAAGGAAGATGAATAAAATTTTAATATTACTTTCACATAAATAAACTAATTGTAAATAATTTCTAGTAAATGATTTTAAAACATACAACTTCCTTTGTTATGAATGTGACAGGTTAGTATCCACACTGTGCAATTGCAAAACGAGCTTGTGTAGTCACTGGGAGTTTTCGATCTCCATTCGAAGCAAATACTTAAACAGTTCTGGTTTACGAAATTGTGCATAAATAAGTGAATAATTAGTGAACGTCTCTTAGCGCAGATTGTAATCCCATGAAATAGCACAATAAATAATCAAATCACAGCTGCCAAGAAGCTTTTGTACATGCCCATTATGTTTTACCATTTAACTTATGCTTACGTCTCTTACGACAAACGAAACCACTGTTTAGACCATTTCTCGAAAAAGTAGAGTCTGTCGTGGTTATTGCCAATAAATTTACATGCAGTAATTTAACGAAAACTAAATTACCACTGGCGGAGCGCCTAGAAGACGCCGTTATCGCAATTTTTTTTTGTTCTGGTGTATGCTTTAGATTATAGGCTATTCGCGGTAAAGTCACCAGTTTTGAAAGCCATCTCATTTGGAATAATAGACAATCAATATATTTCATTTTTGCCTTAGACGTTAACTTCCGAGTGCGGTGGAATATACACACTGTGTTTACTACTTACATAGCAATATTTATTTTAAAAGACTGTTAAAAGATAAAAAATGGCTGAAAATAAAAGTAACTAGGGCTCCAAAAGTGCTCAGTTTACCGTGAACAGCCTTTACTAATCATTCATCGACTCCTGTGTGATAATCCTTTTTTTTTTTTTTTGTGATACTGTGACGCGTAGTATTTGCCTAGTTTTGTGCTCAATTCATCCATGCTTGTCTATTAAAGATATTCCAAACAAATTGTGGACCAAATATCATGGTATATAAATCGTACTTTTCACAGATAAATGTCAGTCACAGCGCCGATGTAAATATACCTACTCGTTTCTGAAACTGTACTAATAACGACTTCGGTATTGCGATAATTATTAATTTTGGTTAAACAAAAGTATATGCCTTATTTAATTTGTATTAAAACTTTCAATCATTTACGTTATTGTTTAAGCAGTAAACAAAATTCGGGACTAGATTTATATCTGATTTTTAATTGCCATGTGTTTAACATATGTAGGGGAGAGTGGGGGAATTGCGGACGCGGGGTAAAGACGGACTAGCAAGTATCTACTCATTCCCTCCCCCCCGCGGCAGCCCGGTGCTGTCACCTGTTTCTTTCCGCCATTTTAGTGCCACGCAAAAACTTACGACAGCCGGCTGCGCACAGTTTGAAAGGTAGGTAAAATTTAAACAAAAAGTGTATATTGATCTAATTGTTAGTGTTTTTTAATTTGAGGGACAGGTCTGTATACTAAGTGATGGTAAAAAGTGATATTTTCTATGGATAGCTTTGTCAATGGAGTTTGAATCGCCAATGTTTGTTTTTATGGAACGTTTTCATAACCTACAAATTTCTCTCTTTGATTTTAAAATACCCAGTTGGGTTAATTGCGGACAAGCCTTGCGGGGTAAATACGGACGTCCGCAATTACCCCTAATTCGATAAACTATTATGAAATTAATCAATAACTGCTCATTTTCAGATGCCTCGGAAATATATAAGAAAAAAAGAACAATCATACACCATCGAATCATTACAAAAAGCTGTGCAAGAATTAAAAGACCAGAAGATAACTTTTCGTCAGGCGGAAGAAAAATATGGTATTCCCAGAGCTACTTTGTTTGACCAAGTGAAAAAAGGCAGTGTTTCTACAATACCAAAGAGAGGTAAGAAATCTGTTTTTAACGAAATACAAGAAAACGAACTGGTTGATTTTATTTTAAAGTCATGTAAGGCTTTCTTTGGGATAACAATACCTACTCTGAGAAAGATAGCTTTCGATTTTGCCACCGCAAATAACATAAAACATAATTTCAATAAAGAAACTGGTATGGCAGGAATGGATTGGTATTACAATTTTTTGGCTAGACATCCAAATATATCACTTCGAAGGCCTGAAGCTACTTCCATAAATAGAATTACCGCATTTAATGAAGAAGAAACCGATATATTTTTTGTAAATCTGAAAGCTCTCATGATTAAATACAAATTTAAATCTGATTCAATTTACAATATAGATGAAACTGGAATTAGTACGGTACAACGCAATTCCAGGATCCTTGCACCAAAGGGGCTAAAACAGGTTGGAAAATGTACCAGTGCAGAACGTGGTTCTTTAACTACAGTTGTGAATTGCTTTAATGCTGGAGGCTCGTACATTCCCCCATTTTTTATCTTTAAAAGAAAAAGGATGAATGCTCAGCTTATGAAAGACAGTAATAGCAACATGATAGCTTGTGTTTCAGACTCTGGTTGGATCAATGAATCAATATTTGTTGATTGGCTCCAGCATTTTAAAGAATTCGCTAAACCATCGGCTGACAATCCCGTTTTGTTAGTTCTAGACAACCACGAGAGCCATATTAGTCTGAAAGTTTACGAGTTTTGTCGTAAAAATTGTATCCATGTTTTGACATTGCCTCCACATACATCGCATAGAATGCAGCCATTAGACTTGACCTTTCATGGACCAGTAAAAACAGCATACAACAGAGAGTGTGAAACCTATATGGTTAACCATCCGGGAGCAAAAATTACAGCATTTGATATTGTTGGTCTTTATACAAAAGCTTTTAACCGATGCTCGTCTATTGATAAAGCTATAAATGGCTTCAAGAGTGCTGGAATTTTCCCAGTTGATCAAGATAAATTCAAGGGCACTTTCGAAAGTTTCGGTGATATAATTACACCAGAAACTCCATGTGATACCAGCCATGTGAGTCCTGATCATAACAGCCAAAGAGAGTTTCATAGCGAATCTCAAATTAGTGATGCAGCTAATAACAGCATTCCTAGTGAAGTAAGATCTCAACAAGAGTCTCAGCCCTCTAGTAACATAAACATTATCGATGAATCCGTTCCCGATGTACCTGATCAAGACGAAATAAATGAAAATAATGCTATAAGTGAAGCTGATTTAAACCAAAGTACGACAAGTCAAACTAGTCAATCTTCATCAGTACCGCTTAGTGATTTAATAAAGGTCCCAACTCTACAAATTCATCGTAGCAAACGGGCAGTAAACAAAAAGCATTCCATCATTTTTACCAGCACACCGGAAAGAAAGAATCTAGAAGAAAAGGAACAAACGAAATTAGACAAGAAAAGAAAAGTTCAAGAAAACGAAAATAAAACTACATCTAATAAGCTAAAAAAGTCAAAAATTACTACAGGAAAAGGATCAAAGGGTGTAAGAAATCTAAATAATTTTGAAAATGAAAGAAATGATGATTACTTTTGCATNGATCAAAGGGTGTAAGAAATCTAAATAATTTTGAAAATGAAAGAAATGATGATTACTTTTGCATTTATTGTCAAGGAAAGTACAGTGATCCACCCGTCGAAGACTGGATTATGTGTTCAAAGTGTAACAAGTGGGCTCATGAGAACTGCACTGCAGGAAGTTCTTCTAAAGGCTTTACTTGTGATTTTTGTCTATGATGTGGACCTAGTCCGTAAATACCCCATGCTGTCCGTAATTAACCCAGGGTCAGTCCGGATTTACCCCGAGCGCTACGGGTAATTACGGACAGACAAGGTTTTGTTTTTGCTAAAAATATTGTATTTGTTGATTGATCTCGTTTAATAAGTATAATTGTTTTTGTAGTTGTATAACTAAAGATTAATAATGAATAAAGACAGACTGATTATTACTGATAGTACGAATGTTGTGCGTTATTTCCCTTCAGCGTCCGCAATTCCCCCATNACTGATTATTACTGATAGTACGAATGTTGTGCGTTATTTCCCTTCAGCGTCCGCAATTCCCCCATCCTCCCCTATTATTAATTAACTCCCGCTGCATTAATAATACAGTTACGTTATCGTCCGCCTTTTAAAAACCAATGTTCCATAAGAAGTTTATTTTTCCCAGTGTTGAGACATATTCTATACATAATATAAAACTCAACGTCTCTCTGTCTGTCTATTAGTGCGCTTATCACTCGAGAACCACTCATCCGAATTACGTGTATTTTTTTAAAATTCATAGCTATGTTCTCTGGCCAGGTTTTAGTATATATTTTGTTACGTAAAGTAACATAAGGAATAAGCATTGACGATAATAGTGAATCAAGTCGGAAAAAAGTTTGCCGCCAGCGCGCTCTCTTGCAATACGCTGTCTAAACCGTTAAAGATGGAACAATATCAGGTAGTAAAGAATTGTGTAGAATAAAAATACCTAAAACACTCAGCGGTAACNCAATACGCTGTCTAAACCGTTAAAGATGGAACAATATCATGTAGTAAAGAATTGTGTAGAATAAAAATACCTAAAACACTCTGCGGTACCATATATCTATATTTATAACAGAGAAATACTAATAAGCGTTTTTACCATTTAATTCACAAACAGCATTCAATGACCAAGTTTTTCACCTTGCACTCATTGAAATTGAAAAGCAAGTGCAGACATTGTCAGGAAAAAGTATAAAAAGCATGGGTCTACCAATACCAGTTAACATAGTAGATTCAACCGTTAACAATGACTACATCAGGGAAACTTCATATAACTTGGCTAGATAGCATAGTTATGATTTAAAAAAAAAACACGTAAATTGGATACATGGTTCTCGAGTGATAAGCGCACAAACAGACTGACAGGCACAGAGACGTTGAGTTTTATAATGTGTATAGAAGATTAACACTAAGTAAAATTCAACTTTATTAAAAAAAAAAACCTAAACAATAATTCTGTAGTCCACGCGAGAGGAGCCACGGGTACAGTTAGTCAGTTATAAAGGATTTTTATCTGTAACTTGTACAGCGTGTGAGCAGTCGGGGCTCCTATGCCTGTACATTTATAAAGGATCCGTCCGAAACAGAGAAAGTATTTTGTGTTTAATTAAACTTGGTTCAGAGGAGAATTTTCTGTTGACGATTATCTAGAAAGCGGCCGCAGAGTCATGTCGAATTCCAGCAAGGAGTTAAAATGGCGTCGAGAGAGAGAGAGAGATATAGAGAGAAAGTAGTTTCAACATTCCTGCGCTTGTCGTATAAGTCATACTTTATGTCGTCTCGTTGTCGCGGTAGAATTGTGTTACAGGCGTACAACACACTCCTCTGTTAGAAGTATACGTTGCATGGGTGAACTATAATTGTAGACGTTGAAGCACTATATCGCTCTCAAACTGTGGTTTTATGTTCTGCCATGATTTCTGCGTTTCTTCTTTGAAGGTCGTTCCGTAGAAAGCGTCGCTGAAGGTAGCTGTTAATAAAAGCTGTGTATATTACGAACATGATTTCTTAACACTTCTGTACTGCAAAAGAAACATGTTAACATATAATTAAAAACACTGTTAATAATAAATAAATATTCACCTATTTGGAGAAATAATGGTGAGTTTTATTTTGTCTAATGTTCGCCACATGTTTTTAAAACTAGCCAGTGCGACTACTACCTGAGCGGCAAGAAAAGCAAACACCACCTTAGTGTTTTGGTCACTCGATGTCCGTTCGAAATACCTGCAACTTTACAAAGGAATTTACAGAGGTATAAATAGAAAATGCTATTTCAAGTATCCGAGCACATTGTAGGCATTCTGTGCGTGAAACACAACTCATAAAATCGTGACGTAAACGGTCTCGATACGTGATTACCTTTAAGTATCCTGTGCATATTTTTTAACTCTCCGTAGCGTCACAATTTATCCGTCACTGTCTCTTGTTCTCTTTCGCAGTTGTTGCTTTGTTAGTCACTAGTCTGATGGTATACTCGATACCAGTTACCAAATTCGGCAAGTAGTTAAATCAGGCAGGCCTACTCGTAAAAGGGGCCGCGGTGGTGTAGTGGTTAGACTACTCTCCTCCGGGTTCGATTCCCGGTGGGGTCGTCCCAGGATTTTCGTATGTGGGAATCGTGCCGGACGATGCCACTGGTCGGCTGGGTTTCTAGGGGATCTCCCGTTTCCCCCGCCCTTGCATTCCGGTGTTGCTCCATACTCACATCGCTTCACCCTCATCGGCTCTCAAGACCTGGATGTTAAGAGCCACCCAAATCTCTTCACTCAACCTACTCGTAAACATCCGTGTCAGAGGTGGTCTTCGAACCCAGGATCAGCCGATCAGCACGTTCTTGCCACGGATACGGAATAATATTCAAAAGTAAAACTGTGTAGCGGTTTCTTTGGTATGGACGTACCCAGTCGCTGATTGGCTGCGCGAGTCTCGAATGTGCTCTTTGTAAGTCTGATTGGCTACTGTGTGCTACGAAAGATTTCCTATTGGCTGGGCTGCCGGCTGGCAAGTATTTTACCGGGCGTTGATCGGCAAAAGGGGTTCCAACATGTCGCTGGCGTTTATTGCTGGAGTTCGCAATATAAGCTGCTATTTCACTTCTCTAGTGTCAATTATTCTGTGCCATGGAGTAGGCATACACGACGAAAAGACATGGCATGGCGCCGTCCGTGGCGTCATCGACTCAATTCGCTGATCGGATACATTTAGTCGTTGAATGAGCCTTACGAACGGGCCTTGTTTATGAGATTGGCTCCGCTGCACTGGGTTCGGCTGGCGTCTTGCAGGTTCATCTCTGGGTGCTGACTGACGGATAGCCCTCACCATGATGCCACGGCGTAGGGCCATCGTCGGTCGGAGTTCGGGACATACCGCCAGATTCGCGTCTGCATAGTTATGTATTCTGTGCTCTGTATCTCCCACACCCGTTCGCCTACTCCGTAGATTGTTGTGAGCTGATTGGCAGGTATAGTGCAGTCGCAGTATCTTTACACCTTTTTTTAATCAAACCTAGAAAAATCACCCCATATATATGACGTGTTTGGTTGTTTCCTAATTGTGTCATGTATCACAAGCGTTTTATACATCTGTTAACAAAAAAAGTCTTTTATTTTTCGTTAAAATTAACGTTTACTTCAATTGTATCTATAAATTACAATATTTAATTTATAATTAGATAATATTAATAAAACATGGTTTAAAAATGTGTGTTGGTAATGCCAAATAATAAATATTTATCATGCTAAATATTTTTAATCTGAGTACGCACGAACACGGTGCACTTTCCCTTTAGTGTGATTTTCTAAACTTAGTTAACCTTTGTTTGCATTAGGCGGATGGATAGCCTGAAAGCAGAACTTTATGAGGGCTTCAATGAAGTTGGAAGTAACCACGAATGGACTACACTTAGCAAAACAGGTTATGTTGCGAAATAACTACGGAGTAGTTCCGACTGAAAAAAGAACGAACGCGCGGAAAGATTACTTAAAATTTGCTACCTCTTTGGGTTATTGAAGTTTATATTTTCAAGAACTGAAGACCGTGTGAACTAGAGCATATTATCTCCGTTTCTTACGGAAATCATTGTTACGAAGTGAATTCATGAGCCACGGTTTTCTGAAAGCAATAAAGAAGCGTATTTTGGTAAGCACGCCATATGTCATCACAATCGTGCCGAGGAAACACCTAGAATATTTTGATAAATAACTGTGTTTTCTTTCAAGTCCTTTGTTAAACAGGCGGTGGTGATTTTGTGCGTTGAAATTGTGCGGGATTTTGGACTTTCAAGATGCACGGGCTTGTTTCATTGGATTGCAAATCGCAAATCTATGCACGGAAAGTCCAAAGACGACTGGGCCAATGCAGATTATGGCGGACTTCGAACTACGGATTTCTGGGCGGAAATTGGACTCAAGCCATACCAGTTCGTTTTCACTGCCACGTGGTCTTAAAACTACCATGACACGGGCGTCTGTATACAGGTTATTCATGCCTTCGCTTAGCAGTAGTAAAATTAGTTTGTCAACGTGTAATGCAGTCTATAAGTAAAAAACATTCAGATTACGTACTTTTCTGGTTGAAGATATGTTATACTTGCATGGAACTTGTGTTTACTCAATCCGAGAGCATGAACAGTTAAGAGTTGTTTACTTATTGATTTTCGACGACCTAGATGCTCCAGCATGCTTAGGAATTCAGTACGTGGACCGTCTCTTTTTCCGTTAGCATCTGCTTAGTGCCTGGAACCTCTTAACGGTCGCTGCGTAAAAAGGACCTTGAATGAAAATGGACGGCACAAACAGTCGTGCCNGGGGGGGGGGAGGGGGAGAACATCAGTTTGACTATCGGTAACAAGAGACCGACTCCAAGCTGTGATGTACTATCGGTTGCAAAAACTTCTCCTGGAAGGCGACTCGCGAGCTGTTATTTCTGTGGTGATCTGCCAGAAGTGTGTATGTTTTTACTTTCCGTTTTGTTTGATTTTTCTGGCAGTATTCGTGGCACGTGCGAGATCTTTTGGGCTCTTCTGTTAATGGTAAGCTGTGGGTTTCGCGCAGTTATCTACGTAATCGGTAAAATCTATAGCTTTAGGTCAGTTTACAGGCTCTCGTCTGTGTCATAAAACGTTTCACAAATGTTCTCTGGGAATGCAGTTGCGAGAAAACGAAGTTGTGTACTTGTGCTCTATGGCGTCCACCTTGTTTATTGCTTTTAAATTGACGTTTTCGCATGCTGCTAATGGGTTACATATCGCTAGAGGCGCCGAGTAAGGGTGGGTGGTTGCCACCTCCACTTTTCATTACTCACCCTCCCCCTACCCCCCTCCCGGTTTAATAAACCGTGGTTGGTGACTAGTCCAGTTTGTAATAAGTATTCAAAACTTATTGTAGACTGTTTGCCTCGTTTTTTTTAAAACTTATATTTTTTATGTCTTTACATACTCTCTGTCTCATACAACTGGCAAGATTTTGACAGTTCCATGAAAGTAGCGCCAAATGTTTACTTTACGTTTATGTATCCTTTCGCCATCAGCTGGTGCGTCAAGTAGAGGCTGTATATTTTATCAACTCTCTGCCAGCTAATCCACTTGCCATTTTACTGTATTGATAAACAAATTTTAAGGTATTTATAGACTGACATCTGTCAAAAAAAATTCGTAGGTTATAAAAGTAAAAACCTTGCAAAAAATTAAATATTTGCTAACTCTTTTTTAATTTGTCCAAGACAGCGAATTTGGGTTAACATTTGCGAGACGGTAGTTGTAGCTGTTATCACACTTTGGACGTCATAGCTAATATAACACAAAGGAGAAGAATATTTAACTTTATGTTGGCAATTATGTAAATGGAATACACAAGCACAGTTCAAACGGCTGTATGAACCTCAAGCATGATGTGCCTTAGCAGAACAGCAGTCTGGGGGCATTTACTTCCACCCCTGATCATGCTTAAGTGTTCAACAGCAAAGAAACTTAAGTTAGTAAGTTGTTATTTTTTTTTTTTTCGTAATTAGATTAATTGCACTTCCAAACCTTTGTACGTATTTGATGATTTTGTAACCACATTCACTATTGTTTATTGCACAAACATTAAAATTACAGTACAGTCTTTTTGCAGTTAATTGAGAACTTTTGAAAGCCCTGCTTAGGATTTACTTTTCTTCCCATTGTGTGTTTCTTACGCAATATATGAGATTAACACTGCTTAGAGCCATCTCACTTTTTATGCATCATCCAAGTGGAACCCAAGTAATTTAAAAAAAATTAAATATATTAATGTGCAAATTCGTGCTCATGTGTATGTGTAAAAAATCAAGGCAGTGCATATTGCAGGATAGATATGGGCAATTATTTATCTCATTGGTTGATTTCAACTAAAGTGCTCACTTTACCGTGAACTGCAGTATGTACATTTTACACAGGTTTTCCACTACACGTCTACACTGCAACGTCAGACTGCAAATGATGTTACTTAAGTGAAGTGGCTACACAGTAATACATGGATTCATTTTAGCACCACTATAATCCAAAGAATATATAAAATAGTAAAAGTGCACACAATTATGCTTTACCAGTGCATAGTTTACATTTATCTTAAGTGGTACCGTGTCTTTTCTGTGATATGTATTAATTAATTAAGATAAATCTGTAATTATTGGAACTTTTACAACTGCAGGTTACATTTCTTATCTTTACTTTTGTATTATAAATATGACATTGTGCTACTACCAAGTACAACATTGATACTGCCAAACTTAATGAAGTATGTATGGCACAATATAAGAATTCAATGTTGCAAAATAAGCAACAGAGATTGACATCACAATAACAGTTAAAGTGATATTCCACAACTGCCTACACGAACTATTTTTCTTTCTATTCTTCTCACGAAATATATTTCAGTTCCTGAAAACTAATAATTATAAAAATATATTACTAGTGCTTTTCACTTGTTGTGTACGTTAACTATGCACCTAACATACTTAGTTTCATATACAGTAATTCTTTAACTACTACGTTGCTGAAAACAAAATCTTTCTGTAATAGGGTTAATGTGATTATTCTACACGCATTTGGAAAGAGTGCGTTTGTTCATGTGACAGCATGTTAATTGTGATTACTTTATGGCTGTGTAGTGCAAAATGTTAACAGTAAATTTTGTTTCTTTTCCATGTACACAGACAAATCTGTTTGGATAACAAATTGTACCTATATATATTTTCAACTTTACTGTAAAATTACTTCGGGAAAAACCACAAGTTTACAAATGATGTTGCATGAGCAAATACACTCTTTTTAGAAATGTGACAGTTACCAATGTAAGAAACAAACAATAACACGGTGTAGTGTACACAAACACACCAAAAGACAATTTTGATTTCATCAATTAAATAGATATAGACAACACACATGGCCTACCTGGTTGTTCCAATGATGTGTCATTTAGGTCGAACTGCATTTCTGAGGCGGGGAGTTCATCTTCCTTTTCGTTGAACTTTTACTCTGATTTGTGTTGCTACTTACAGGGAGCTTCTGTGTATGTACAACACCTCTCAGCAAACTATAAATGAGAAAAAATTCTGAAACCCTATTATGCTACCAAGTACCACAACTAAGCCAGAAATGTATCAATTTCACAACTTATCAGCTAGTGACAAGGAAATGCATTATAAGGCTAACGAATTTGCAAAATCTATGTGGAAATACTACAGTACAATTCAGACCACAATTGAGTTTTATTATGGATTAAATGTCTGAAATGTTTATCATCATTTACACTGTACTCTGATTACAAGGATCTATTACTGCACAATTTCAATACAAAGCGAACTTATTTTACAACATCCATCATTTACACTGTACTCTGATTACAAGGATCTATTACTGCACAATTTCAATACAAAGCGAACTTATTTTACATCAGCTGATAATAATTTAAAATTATGTCTTTCTTGAAACATGAAAACTCTGCTGCCAAGAAAATTCTGCAAACAAATACAAATATCCCCTTTATGCGTGCATTGCTTATTTAATGTGGGTTGCCAGGAATTTTTTTAATATATCTTACGTGGTGTATCACGCATCTGAAATGATCTGCTTGTCAAATCACATGGCACGTTCAGCAGGAAAAGCGCTGCTGCAGCACTTTGACCACTAAACACGCACACAGCTTTGCCATTTTTCGTTAGCTGGCACTATTGCGTATTTCCATAAATTACCATGCTTTTTGACGTGAACAACTTTTAATTAGATGATTAAGTCTATTTGTTTTTCCTTAAATGTAAGCCTAGCCAACTTTTTTTTCCTATTCACTTATTCTCCTAGGTCAGTTTAGGCCGTGTCCCAATTCACCGAGAGAGTACTCTCTTGCCCACTCTTGACTTCACAGAGAGTCCTCTCTGCTGTTCCTTCTCAGACGAGAGAGCGCGAGAGGGTGAGTGAACGACGATGTCATTCGCAGCTCACTCTCACACCTTTTCTAGCAGCCATGTTCTTTTCAAGTCCAACATAGAGTATTCAGACATATATATATATTTTGTTTCTACAGCAGTGTTAGAAATATTTAAAATACTTACCGTAATAATTTTGNAGCTCACTCTCACACCTTTTCTAGCAGCCATGTTCTTTTCAAGTCCAACATAGAGTATTCAGACATATATATATATATTTTGTTTCTACAGCAGTGTTAGAAATATTTAAAATACTTACCGTAATAATTTCGCTTGTGAAATGTTTAATACCAACCATATTCGACATGATACGAAACTCAAAGAATTATGAAGTGATTATGTTCAGGNGCTTGTGAAATGTTTAATACCAACCATATTCGACATGATACGAAACTCAAAGAATTATGAAGTGATTATGTTCAGGTTTCCTTTAAGTTAGGTGCGCACATCTTATTAAACAATCTGCTTTTCGTATAATAATTTAATTTTTGACCAATCAAAAATAGGCTATGTGAAATCCAAAGTTGATATAAAAAAACACTAAATGTATTGGAGGAATGGAAAAGATCGAGCAATATTTTATTTTTCAAAATTTCTTACCTTTGCCACCATAGAAATAATGCTGAAAGCTCGTAGAGGGCACATGTCTCAAGTGTGCCAGAGAGTGCGAGTGTGAACGTGGAGAGAGAGAGAGCACACTTTCAAGTTAAAGTTGGGACACGTCCTTAATACTCTCTGTAGAGATTATGTTATGTTAATTTCTGCGAATCTCCAAAGCAATATGTTTGCTTTTATTTTCCGAAAATTTCGCTCCAGTAAAAACAAACATGCATATTTCACGTTAAGGGCTATCAAAATTCGCAAGGCCCTTCTGTGTACAAGATTAGAAATAGCAGCTATCACACTCAATTGACTTTGTTCTTACCCCTGTGAAAGCAAATTTGGGATGCGAAAATCCTCTTTTCTCGTGTATAAACTGCAAGGCCCTTTTTATTTATGATTAAATCCAGGTCTGCTCTCTTACATTTATGCACCCATTGCTTGCACCTGCGAAATGACAAAACAGTATTTAAGTAAATTAAGTTATCGTGTGAATGGAATTTGCAATAAAAACACACTGACAGTAATAATACTAGGACAATTTTATCTCCTACAGCTCCTGTACTTACTAACTTGCATCCTTTGGGAATCTAAAAAAAGGACTTGCTGCATTTCGCAACGTTGTAATTATTGCAGCCAAAAACTGCACACAAATTTCCTGCCATAGTAAATAACCACGCAAGCAAAACAAAATAGAATTAAACCGCATCCAAAATACTTCAACTACCCATTCAATAAATAGTTTATCACCGTAGAAACAGTTCACGCCGCTAGGAGCGCTGGCGTCGGTGTCTCACGTTTATTGTGCGACTTTCCGATATTGTCCAACCATATTTGGAAACATTACGAAGGAAATATTGCGCTAATCTCAGTCGAAGCCACGCTGTTTTGGCAGTAAGATAAACAGTTCAGTGCTGGTACACAATAATGGTTACTGAGCATCTGGTTAGTGCACAACTTGCTTGCGCACTCTACCTCTATATTTCCTTTGTGGGGTTGGAAAAAACCGCTAGCGACAAACCGTTTGGATATAGGCTGTTCACGGTAAAGTGAGCACTTTTGAGGCCCTAGTTACTTTTTTTTCCTATCAGCCGCTTTTTTTTATCCTTCCACCACTTTTTACAATAAATATTGTCATGTACGTAATAAACGTATTTCCCCGGACTCGGAAGTTAAACTTCTAAGGCTACAATAAAATAAATTTATTGAATATTATTCCATATTATATGGCTTTAAAAAGTGCTTACTTTACCGTGAATAGCATATAGTAGCCGGCAGGGGTCAAACGAACGCCATTCCACTAGCGAGCGAGGCCCGCCATCGGGTGAGCAGTTCTTCTGGCCGTATCGGACGTGTCGCTGGCCACGGCAACGTCGCCCCGCGGGGGACGCCGGAGGAATGCTACTACTGCTCGGCATGCGGCTCACGGCTGACGAGGCGGGAAGGCTTCCTGCAGGTCGGCGAACTCGCTATGCGGGGCAGCGCGGCCGGCACCTCCCGAGTCCTTCCTGGCCGGCCGTAATAGGTCCCCCCTTCGGCCGCGGCTTCCGCTTCGCCTGTTCCGTCTCGTGGACACGGAGCACGCCGTCGTCCTCTCTCTGTCCCGCTCATACCTTCACGCGCTCGCCCGGTTACGAAACTAGTCTGCGTGAGTCGTCAAGGGCAAGTGTCGTCTGCCGTGTTTGTAACGTGTGTGGCTTGTGCTGGGAGGTGAAAGAGAGGCTTGCAGACACTTCCGGTTATCTGCGGTGCAAAACGCAAAAATCAATTTACATATATATGGAGACCTTCCTTAATTCGCGTCACCATTTGGAGACAGGTTTAAACCTCAGCGTCCTAAACTTACAAGATAACATTCCATTATTTAATTCTCTGGTGCTCTTCAGTAAGATAACACGGTACTCGTTACGTTAACTTTGCGTTAACTATGTGTCCAATTGTTTTTCTTTTTAATAAAATCGTAGCCGCTTTCACATTGGAGCTAACCCGTTTAGTCGCCGTGTCCACAAGAGTGGGTACGTTGCACATTTAATGAGCGTTATGACCGGTACTGCACACAGCAATGCACTATTGCCGAGTGCTTTGAGAGTGTTCCTTGTGGCTGATATGATTCCTGGAAGTTTATACGCCTCTTTTACACGAATGGTCGATGCCAATATCACCGAGCACGCAGCACGTTCACTGGGTGCGAAAAGTGTCTGACCACAAGTACAGCGCATATGAAAAAAAATTACGTAATTGTAAGACGATGAACTCAGGAATTAATGTGTGACAAAACGGGCTAAAGACTCGCCATTGATAAGTTTTAATTCAATGCGACCAAATAGGGTGTTTCTGTAATCTGATAAAAATAATATTGTATCTAATTGCAATGCAAGTTAATGTGCACATGAGTAGTTGTTAGATTATCTTAAAACATTTGCACCTTCATGCCAATAACAACTTCATCTCTCACTTAAATTGACGCCAGTTTGTCCACACATTTTTTTTTTTTCCAGATTATTTTTTCAAGTCGTTAAATTGTTTATCATTCAAATACACACAAAACGCAATTAAAACTTCGTCACTTGCAATCGTGGCGTACGCCATGCACAGTAAACAATCCAGACGTAAGTTGCAGGGATACAAAATGGATACAGGAAACAAAAGAAAATAACAGTATTTTGAATCTGATTGGCTAGCACGCGTTACCTTTATGTTCTGTTGAAGTTATACGCCAACTTTTCGCATGGGGAGATTAACTTTACGTCGCTCTTAATTCGACGTGAATACGCTGCTGCGCAATCAATACCTGAACATAACGACAACGCAACGCAACGAGCTCTAAAATAACTACAATGCGGTCGGTCACTCCACCGTCGAAGGCGTGTCATTGGCTCTGAGAGTCCTTCGGGGCGTGCTGGACAGATTGTATAGGGGAATGGCAGAAGTCAAACAAACACCTAAAAATTTGAGGTTTGGTGTGCCGCTAAATAATAACGCGGATGTTGCAGGTCTCTATTTTTTACGTACAACGCAACATCATTAAATGTGTTTCGTATTATTTAGTTTGTTACTGCACAGTTAGTGAACGGCCAGAAAATTGATGACAGAAAGCACGACCCGTTAATCCGAGCTTTGATGAGTTAGCTCCCGTCGTACGGTTTCCAGAGGGTCCTCGGTGGCCGTGTATCTTAGGCCTGCTCTACAGTGACACGTATGCGGATACGTCATGGTAGCGGAGCACGCAACACACTCCATGTTCAATCTACAATGTGACGCATGCCTACGCGGATAACGTACGGATACACATAAGAAAGTTGGATGTAACTCCTAACCCCTCCGTGTCCGTGAATCCGTGTAGCCAATAGTAATCGAGTATAAGGTTTGTTGATGTTAATTTTTGTGGCCATTGTGGTATACAAGGCAATAAGTGCATGGGATTTGCCGTGGCTATCATCATTTTTTTTTATTAACACGTGCGCATGGTTTGGCAGTAGTATTCAAGCAGTGTTAAATACAGTAAAAAAAAAAAAAGACGTACATTATTAAACTTGCATGGGTAATGTACAACAGCTGAGTATTTTTAATTTCGTAAGTTGCAGAACTTTAAATTTCTTGTAATGTAAAATAGCTATAATTCGTCACGATTCGATTCGTCCGCTCGTTCCTTTTACGTGTTCGTTGTATTGTAGAACGGGGCTAAGGCGTAACGGTTACGTGGCGAGGAAGCCCGGGCCGACGACGATTCAAGCACTTCTCGTAGCTTGAACCAAGAAAATCCTGTCCTCGTATTTAGTTGTTTGGAGTCAACTGTAATCAGGGGTTTCAGTCGTCGTATTTACCCCTAGTGTACAACCATGCAACGTAAACTCCAAACTGCGGATTTTTTTTGTTAAGGGGCTCGTCTACCTGGTGTTGCAAAGTGTATGGAATTTTTGTAATGTAAGGAATTAATTAAACGTGCGCTTATAGTCCTGATCTACGAAAAGAACGCACACTTCAGAATATGCCTCTCGATTTCTTTCAAGACATCATGTGCATTATAAAAAAAACATTTTGGAGCACTAACATAACTATAGCGGATTTTTCAAAATGCTGTATTTCAAAATATTCGGGTCAGGTACATACAAATGTACTCGAGGGACCTGCATTGAAGCTGTATACAGACTTTAAACCGATAAAATAATATGGCGCCATAGTTACGTGCAGCAAATGAACACTGCATGCCAATTCACAGCCTTGCGCTTAGCGGCGATGGGGCACTTAATGAGTGTGGCGGTGTTGTCCGTTTAGCACCCGCGCTTCTCTGCCTCAAATGCGGAAAGCGGCTCCAAGTTGAGCACGTGTGCCACTCTGTTTCTACGCTAGCTTATTTTATTTTACGCGCAGGCATAACAGTACATGACAAAAACACATTGCAGCTTCTGACTTTCAAATGAAACTTTTATGAACGTGGTTTCTGCTCTAAATACTCCTGCCGACAATTTGTCTTCTATCTCGACGGAAGTATTTATTTAGCCCACGGACATGAATAGACCGCAGCAACGATGGTTTGTAGTCACTGGCACGAGCCAGGGAGTGGGCATGGCTGTCGAATTGAGGTTATTCGTATACCTATTTAAAGTTTCACAATTTTCGACATTTCTTTTCCGGTCATGAAATTTACTTGCGTATCTGTCACCTGTGTTAAATAGTATTACAGCATACGAGCTGCCTGATAGTTTTCTTGGAAGAGAACTGCCATAAAACGTTTATAAGCAAATTTTTATGTTACTGCACATTAGTCCCTTCACTAACTTGCAAAGTAATTCTGTTTACTTTAGGTTTAAGCGTGGAATTTTAGGGAGAAAAGGGGGGGGGAGCGCTTTGTCGACGGTGAGTGAGTGAAGACGTCTTGAGAGCCGATGTGGATGAAGCGAGGTGGATATGGAGCAGCCCCGGAATGCAAGGGCGGAGGAAACGGGAGATCCGCGAGAAAAGCCGCCGACCAGCGGCATCGTCCGGCACGATTCCTACGTTCGAAAAATCCAAGGTCGACGGCGCCGGGAACGGAACCTGGTTCGCCTTGTAGGCAGGCGAACGCTCTAGCCGCTACACCAACCGCGACCCCCATTCTCGACGGTCTTTTTATCGTGGGAAGTAGCGTCGGGACCTTTGTTTCGTCATATCGGTGTCCCACCACTGCCATATTACGGAACCGAAACACTATACCTCTGAAGACAAAAAACAACAGCATGACAGAACGTATTTTTTATTTATTCCTGGTGTAACATGCTTGCCTTATGCCGGGATGATGCCGAGGAGATGGCTTGTCTAGTATAACACACGAGGTTCCTTTGCAATGGGCGTACCCATTTCCTGATTGGCTCTGGGAACGGGTCTTGTGTATGATTGGCTCCCTCATGCTGCGTAAGTTTCATTATTGGCTGGGACGCTGTCTTTGACGATTAGGTTACCAGGCGCTGATTGGCGAATGGCGTTGCACAAATTTCCTTGCCAATTTTTCAGGAGTATGCTACTGGAAGTAGGCGGTACAAGCGGTTGTTTCACATCTGTATTCTTTAGTACTGTGTCCAGGCATTATCCGGCATTCGAATCCAGCACTTGGTGTCCGGAGGGCGCGTTAGCGACCACACGAGAACCGTTCACAGATTGCCTGGAAGTGAAGTAACAGTCGGCTGTAATTGAAGGGAGGGATCGGGATGATTGTTTGGGCAGTTGCCGTGTAACGGTGTGGCGTGGGGCCGTGTGAGGGAATGCGGCCCGGGGCTGGCTGTGATGACGTAACGTCGGGATGGTGGCTAGGTGGCGGTCACGAGACATGCTGCCTGGGCCCCTCAACTAGACTGCTTTCTCCTCGCTCCTTACCGAAGATAAACCAAATCGAGGTTCCACCGTCTTACGGCTTTTGCACTTGAACGTATTTGTTCGTAATTTGAAAAGTAAATACGTTATAAATATTTTGGATATATAACTTATCATTACATACGCAATTTCTCAAATACTTTTTTTTGTTCATACGCTTAACATGTTGGTGATAGTACATCCGTGCTGGCAATATAACCGCTGTTAATTTGTGCTATAGGCTGTTCACGGTTAATTGAGCTCTGAAAGCCTTGCTTAGGATATGCTTTTCTCTTCATTCTTTGTCCTGCCCCCATATGTTAAATAAACATTGTCATGGACCTGATAACTTTATTCATGCGCCAGTCAAGGGAAACCGTGGAATTGCCAGGAACTTAAATTATTTACTAATACGCTGAGTTGAAGTGTTTTGAAATAAAACTACTCAAGAAATCTTTTCGCGCAAATCGGGTATATCTACTAATGTGAATAAACAAAAAAAAAAAACTTTGATCAATATAAATGTAAACATTAAACATTCCCAATACAACGTTCAGTCTTGGAACTATTTTACTTAATTTACTGCCAACTTAACAAGGAGCCTGCATGGCAGTGAGTGCGATAGCATATATGCAGTCAACTGGCAGTGATATTTTTCAAAGGCTGATCGAAAGTCAACTTCCCATCATGCCACAGGAAGAATGGAAAAAGATTTCACCAACTGTTTGTCCCGAACGAGCAACGCTCTAATAAAAACAAAGGGAGGTCCGACTTCCTGTTAATTACATGACTTACTCCTTTGGAACCGATATCAAAGGGTATCCGACCTTTGGCAGTAGTGTAATCTTTCAAATAGTACCAGTGACATGAAGGGCGGCTTTGTCTTTACTATGTAGTGATGTTATTGCTGTAACCCCCAAATTTCGCTTATTTAAACGTTATTTTCCACAAGACATAATTGAATGACTGCACGACAATTAATTTTCTTGCGCATGTAAGTGACATGTTATTTCTCGAATGTTCGCAGTGTCGTTCGGAGGGTTCACTTGCTCGAATAGAAGTAACTGCCCACCGTATCGTAGACGTGTGGTGTCGACACCTTGGAAACACGCGCGGGAATCCAGCAAAATATTGGAACACCGTTCGCCAATCAGCGCCTAGTAACCTACTCGCCAACCGGCACTACAACCAATAGGGAACCTTCCACGGCACACAGTAGCCAATCAGACTTAAGACCCGTTCTCAGATCCTCGCGCAGCCAATGGGCGAATTGATATTCCTACATCAAAGGAACGACCACGCTATTTTCTCTTTTTTTTTTTTTAATGCTATTGCTTTTGGCATTACTTTATTTCCTCAGGAGTTCACAGCAAAGATTAGAGACGTTCTGCATTGTTATCATAATCCATTCACGGTTACTTCACACTTTTCTGAAGCCCTGCAAAAGTTCTACTTACAGGATATTCCTCCGCCTCGTGCAAACTTAGCTCAACTAAATCTAGAAAATTACACCAAGGGTCAAAAGCACCGACTTTTAATCAAAATTTTAAGCAATGTGAATAATAAAAGATAAATATTTGAGTTTGTTAAATAGTTATTTTATATTAGATTAATGATTATTACAATTATTTTGTTTTTTAACCTTGAAAATAGAAAAAAAATCTGATATACATGTGACACTAGCTGGCATATTTAGGAAATAACTAAACACGTCATACATGGGGTGATTTTTCAAAGGTTTGTTTGAAAAAAGGGTGAAGGAACTGCCAATCGACTATTTATTTCATTTCATGCGAAATACCCAAATATGAACTGTTAAATTGAAGAGGCGCCAACTAGGAATATTATTTTAACGATTCGCTTAATTTCAGCTTCTTTACAGCCACACAAATCACCCGCACACTGCTAACGAAAATGTTCATCTGATATCGCCTTTCAATCGACAGTTATTATTACGTTAGTGTAGTGGAGTTGGAATTTGTATTAGGCGAATGTCCGAGATGGGCGAGAGCTGAGCCGTAGGAAATGGAGTACAGCCTTTATTGTAGAAGTTTGTGGAATGGCGCGAAAGAAGTCTCTGGAGTCGACAAATATTATAACAGGTTCCGCTCAACCTGGTTCGCGAGCGAGTTCTCGGCTCGTACGCCATGGCCGCCGTTTTTCATCACTGCCGAAGTTCAGAGCGGGGGTAGTCCGGGCCCCGTGAGGGGCCCTCTACCACCCAAACGGGGTTTCATTTAGCCTACAGGGAGATTAGGAAGAAGCGAGCTTGGCCCCCTCCCAACTCCCTACCATCCTAATCTGTAGTTAAGGAGGTTGCCCCCCTTAGCTGACATTTAGGAGCTCGCAGCAAGCCCGGTCGTGCGCCATGGCGTCAGTGCGAACGGCGCTATATACAGTGTCGCTCGCCCCCGCTCGTATCTCCGCTCTGTAACCGGGTTCGCAAGCCGGCACTACTAACCTTCGCATGCATACTCTCCAAACACAAGAGTCTGGAAAATGTTCCGTTTTAATGTTACCTTTAACATGTTAAATATAATTCAACTTAATTTTATTAGCTGCATTCATCGAACACTGCTCGTGACCACCAGTTATTAATCCTTTCAGTCCCGCTTTAATTTACGGTTTCAGGTGTTGCAAGCAAAGAAGGAATTTTTTTTTATACTGTACTCAAGTCGATACAACACTTGTTCAGTTGTCACAACCTATGTATGGGCTTTATGATGTGTGTTCGGCTGTATTACTAAAGGCTGTTCACGGTAAACTGAGCATTTTTGACAGCCCTGCTTAAGATCTACTTGCATGCACACGTTTTATCCTTCTTCCGCATGTGAAATTAACCTTACCAAGGGCCTGGTCACTTTATTCATACGTTGGTCAAGTGAAACTGTGGAATTATTAGAAAAGTATATGTCATTTAAAATGACTATTTATAACATGTTTATGCACCGAAAAAAAGAACAGAAAGCGAAATAAATATTTTTACTACTCACAAATGTTCACTTGGCACTTTTAATTCAACGTTTAGAAATGGAACTACTTTCCCTCCGTCGCGTCGTTGCCAACTTTACTGGGCGTATGCCAGTCAATGTGCCTTTTAAAATGTATGCAAGTAGTGGCAGTGACATTTTTAAAAAGTTTATTTCAAAAGTGCTTAAATAATCGTGAACAGCTTATACATGAACTATTTAAATCCTTGACTAGCATTACATCTTACGAATCAGATATCCACTGGGAAGATAATTAAGAAGTAAGTACAGCCAATTTTTTATTCTTTCTTTCTCCGAAATAGTTTACGCTGAGGCTAGATTTCAATATTCTACGTGCACATGTACAACTTTCTTTTGTTATTGGACGCTTGTCTTCGTGACAAGACATTTCCTTACTTGACAGGACCAATCAGAAGTAAGTTGCTTGCACTTCGACTGTCCGTGATTCGCGGGTTAAGTCGAGTGGTAGAGAGTGGATTGTAGAGCACCGGCAAAAAATAACCTTCCTGTGCGTTATGTAGGCCTACATAATTGTGAACACTAGTCCAGATGGGTTATTTATTAACATTTCCTCCCTTTCCCATCCTCCTTAAAATGTATTATTTAGGAATATTAAATGATTTATAATGACATAGTGTAACTAACTCGGTGGTGGCTTCCGAATGAACTAACTATTAAAAGTAGAAGTTAGTGCGTAGAAGAAAGAAAAGGTATAATAAATACGAATGCTGATAAATAAAATACCCAGAAGTCTTGGATTATGTTGATATAATTTAATTACTACGCCGGAAGTTTACTTCAGGAATCATGGCGACAAATAATGAAAGTATTATTAACATTATTTGCATTGTTCCTGAAATTTGAGCTTCGTCTTCATTTAAGGATTTTTTTTTTAATTCACAAGAACTTTGTTTTTCTTTTAAAATTTTGATGACTAAGAATAATAATTTTTAAAAAGTCTGCATTGTTATTTTTAAAAAAGTTTGCAGACTCTTTGGCAACAGTTTTCTGACCGTTGGAGAGTATCAAAAGATTTGAAGTTTCCAAGTAGAAACTTGGACGGCCTTCGGCTAGTAAAATCTTTAAGAGGATATGAGGAACGAATTAAGGTCATTGCCATCATGCCTGCTTGTAAGCAAATAAAGCAAACGTGCGTGCATTAGCCATAAACAGTGGCACTACAGACACACATCAGACGTGGTGAGAGTAGGACACTTGCGTCTTAAATCACGCATGGCAAAACGGAATGACAGACTGCAAAGTACTTCGTTTACAGGTGGTGATTACATTTTTTTTTCATTACTGATATCTAATTTCTTCAGCCTAACGCGCAAACGAACGACCATGAGTGAAACGGCCTGTAGACTAAATTAATACAATTTCGACTATTTAACTACCTTGCCAAGGATTCTGAGTTACGGGCTTCACGCCGCAATCTGCTCCTCTGGACCCATGCATAATTTGAGCCCAGAAAACCCTCCATAAAACCATCTTGCTTTATATACGAACTTCACTAACGGAGTAGGTAATCCATTCACTCTGTTCTCTCTCAACAACTTTACAATAGTTAAGTTCAGTACTGGTTTGGGTAACAATAGTGGGAGAAATCTGAAACTCGGTAAAAGAAAAACTAATAGTGTGTAGTTTTCTGCGAACTGGTTGAAGAATTTATATTGCCGCTTCTAGCGGAGATTTTTTTTTTCGTATTCTCCCAGCTTAAAAAGAGTGACAACTTTAGAAAAAAAAACACAACTGATGTGAGAAATGTGTACATAACTTTTTTCGGGCCAGCGTGGCTTTACTATCAACATATTGCATGTATTTTGCAGGGTTTGCATTTCGTTTCTCTTGGGATGCCTAGGTATTAAAAAAAAGGAAAACATGTTATTTGGATGTGCGTGTTTATTTGATTTTTTACAAATGCCATGTACTAGTCACTGATCACTCAAAGCACAAAATGTACCGGTATAACACGACTAAGGTGGATAGGAAATTTTTATTTCATGCATTTATATTTCTCCAAAACTTAGACTCTGTTTTTTAAAAAACTGGCCTTTTTAAGGAACACAACAAATCTTGAATTATTTTTAAATTCATGTTTAACTGTTGTTACCGTTGTCATATCGGTACCCATAATGCAACGTAACTATTTATTTATTGTTGTTTATAACACATGAGAAAGAAGTCAGTCTATACAAACTTCTAAATTATATTAAGTATTTACATTCGCCGTAGCAAGCTTTAATTTGTAAAAGTGAATTTAAAACATTGTAAGTTATTGCTAAACTAGAGAGAAACAAACCACCTATTTACAAATGCGTCCTCAAAACTTCTGCTGCCACTTCTTGGGGCGGAAAAGCCTTGGAAAAACGTTGCGCACACAAAGGAATGAAAACAGGTCTTCAAACAAACGTACTGATGTAAAATTGGTGTATTTTAATGATGGATGAATGTCTTCTCTATGCAGTTTTGTTTGATTTTTCACAGACATACTAAACTAGGGTTGCCAACCGTCCTGTTTTCCCAGGACATGTCCTGGTTTTTGGAGTGTCCTGGTGTGTCCTGGATAGTTTTTAAGCAGCGCCCTGGGCTTTAAAGCTCCCTGATATGGTCATGTATTTCAAAATTCGTGCGCCACCTTTGCAGTCCTTATGTTACGGGCGACCTCACGGCTCGAGTGTTCGCGCTGCCCGCACTGTTTTAAAACAAAGACGTAACTCTCTGTGATGTCTCTTTCTCTCTTCTATTGTCGCGTAGTGCTTTCTCTTTGTAACCTCGCATTAGGCATACAGAGCTAGCCAGCTTGCTGTTCAGTTATCATTTTGTAAGTGAATAAGTGCTACACGAATATAACGTATTTAAAATATTTATTTTAAAGGAGAAATACGTAAGTATTTAAACTTATTTTTTATTATATCATAGTCTTTGCTATTGTATTATGGGTATTATTTATTCCGAGAATACAGATTATAATAGAAAGATACTTGTAAATGTCATTAAATTTTAATTCCATGAGCTCGCTTTTTACTGGCATTTATTTTGTTTCAGCTGTATAATTGTATTTATAAGTTTGTCGTTTCCTCAAAAAGCCAAAACAAAAATGCACTTTCAACGAAGTTTTAGAAAAAATGTTTCCGTCGTTCAAACGCGGCAAGTCTGACTCTGAAGTGTATTGTTGTATTTGTGAATCCAGTATATCTATAGCCAGCAGAGGTGCGATAGATATTGAGGAGAATCAGAAAACAGCCAAGCATAAGAAGAGATTACAATCGCAGGCAGGGACTTCTAAAGCCTTAGACAGTTTTATAAAGAAATCGTCAACAAATGAGAAGACTGTCGCTGCTGAAGGGGCTGTAGCTTACCATACGATTCGTCACTATATGTATTTTAACTCTTTCGACTGTACGTTGCGGTTGAATAAAATTATGTTTACCGATTCCCAAATCGCAAAAGAAATGACGTGCAACAGAACAAAGGCAACTGCAATTGTGACTGGCGTTTTAAGCCCTCATTCTTCAATGAAGATTACAGATGACTTGAAAATAATATCGTGTGTTAGTGTATGTTGTGACGCTAGCAATCATGGGGCAACTAGATTAATTCCTATATTGGCTCAGTATTTCGATTATCGTGGCGAAGGCATAAGTTCCAAGATATTAGACATTGAAACAGTTCCCGATGAAACTGCTGAAACTTTGGTGAGTTTAGTAAATAATCAGCTCCAAAAATATTATATAACAGAAAAATGTGTAGCATTCTCAGGAGATAATTGCAATACGAACTTTGGTGATAGAGAAAGAGCTGGAACAAACAATGTGTTTTGTAAACTGAAGGAAAAATTAGGCAAAGACATTATAGGTATTGGTTTTCCTGCTCATGTACTCAATAATGCTGTTCATTACGGATGTGACATTCCACCCATAGAAGTGGAATTAATAATTGTAAAAATTATAATCATTTTTCTACATACACTGTTCGAACAGAAAAAACTGCGACAGTTTTGCAATGATATTGGCATGGAGTATACTCAACTTCAGTCTCACTCCAAGACACGCTGGCTAAGCCTTTTTCCGGCAATTGAAAAACTTTTGAAAGACCATGAGCCGTTAAAAAAATATTTTATTAGTTTAGATAAACCTCCACAGTACATTGTACAGTTTTTTTTAACAATGAGTATGCCGAGGGTTACCTGTATCTCGTTCATTCAGGAATGGCGATAATTCACAGAAATATTGAAAGGGTGGAAAAAAAAGAAAACAGTGTTGTTGAAATCAGGAAAATTTTGGGTAGAGTTATTTCATTACTAGAGGAGAGGATAACAAATAATTTTTGTCCTCTAAGAGTAAGAACAATTTTAAAGAAGTTGCATGATGACGGAAAGAACACGGAAGAATTTTCAACTAAAATAATAGATTTTTATAATGAAATCAATGGCTATTTAAAAATGTGGATTGCACCATTTGAGGACCTAAAAGTTTCCGACTGGATTGATCTAACAGGGTCTGATTTGTTAGAGTGGAGCAACATTGAAAAATCTTTTGTCTTTTTAAAAGATCACGGCACTGAAATTAGCGACGAAAAATTATTTGACGAGTGGATTTATTTGAAAAATTTGAGCAAAAATTTGAGCAAAAATTTGAATCCTACTCAAAAAGACGACAGCTTAAACTCCTTGTGGCTAATATATTTTAAGCAATGCATTTCCGAGGAACAGTATGCAGAACTACGGAAAGTGGCTGAATATGTGTTTAGTATACCGGGACATAACGCTAACGTTGAGAGAGTCTTTTCTCTCATAAATTCACAGTGGTCAAAAGAAAGAAATTGATTACTGCCAACAACAGTAGCTGCAATCATGAAAACTATCTATAACATAGATATGAAGTGTGACCAATTTTATGATTATTTGTTAACTCAACCACAGATACTGAGGGAAATTGGTGGGGTTGAAAAGTATAATAAAAATAAATAGGTTTGTAATATTATAATTTATTAGATACTAACCTAAGTTTAAAGAATTTTTTTACAAAACTAAAGTGTTTGTTTTATATATTAATAACTCATTTTCAACTCATATATATTTATTCGAATACTTTTATTAAAAAATATGGTTATTATTACTTGAATTTCATTTCTGCAGGGTTTCAGAATTGTTGGAAGTAACCGTGAATGAACTAACAGGGTGTGCCTACTAGTGATGCAACGAATATTCGCATTCGTATTCGCGAATGTCGGAGGTGAATATTCGCATTCGCATTCGCATTCGCGAATGTGGAAAAATCGACATTCGTTGCATCACTAGTGCCTACTGTAGTGGAGTTTGTCACGAGACAATGCGCAGACTTCGAAGTAAAGGGGGTATTCGAGCCCCGAGACAGTGACTTGGCGTATTTGTGGCTACTGCAGGGGAGATCTCTGGGTTCCCCCGTGTAAGCACTGTGTTGTCTGTGACTCACCTAGGTGACACAGCGGAACAGGGCAAGTTTTACGAGAGACTGATCATGCTTTTTGGTTTGATATAGTATAGGTGTTAGTTCATTGTAAAATAGATGGGCGTATACTTGCGTTGTACTGTAAAAATTCAAGAATTAGTATTCTGATAATTTGTTAAGTTAAAAATAAACCTTTGTTACAGAGTAAAAACACAGAGGGGAAATGGCGTACCCATTCGCTGATTGGATGCGCGAGGCATTTAAAGTAAACGTTTAGTCCTAGTCCTGATTGGCTAGAGTCTACTGTGAAAGATCCCCTGTTAGTTGGGATTCCGTCTGGCGAGTAACTTACCAGGCGTTGATCGGCGAACGGCGTCGTGCCGTGTTGCTGCCTAGTGATTCAATTTTGCTGGCGTGAGCTGCGGCATAAGGGGTTGTTTCACCTCTGCATTTTTTACTATTCTGTGCTTAGGTACATTCAAGAACAACTACAATAGTACATAGCATCGAAAATTTGTGATATCGAAAATCTGTCGCCCATGACAATTACATGATTTACCTTCTTTCTGGAACAACCTGATTAGAAAATATTTTTGTCAATATGTTTTCTTTGCCTGCCACAGTGTTATACAATATTTGCTTCTAGTAACTTCTCAAGATTTGGAAAGATGTCGTGTTTAACCTCGACGGAACCGTCCCAGTCATGCAGGAATCACGTAGCCATGACAAGCATGACACGAGAACCCCGACACGACACTTAAAACTGAACAGAAAATTCAAATACAAGATAGAGTGACGTAATCCCAATGAATTCTGTCGTCCGACAAGCAGTTTTGGATTATAAATTATTTCTAATTTCGTCGTGTCGTGCGGCATGACACACAGAGTGTACAACTTTGCAAAACTAAATTGTATGACGGTTTTCCTACAGTGCAAATATGTAGCTTTAAAGAAAAAAATTGGAACTGGATTTAACTCATAAAAATAAGTGTCGTGTCGTGTTTGCGGTTTTCGTGGTGTCGTGCCGTGTTTTTCGGGGCTACGTGATTTGATTGATTTGAATTTTTTAATGTGTTTTATTAACATGAAGGAACAACAATCAATGAAAATAACAGAGAACATGTATACCAGCAAGAAAACGCTCTACTACAAACAGGGTGTAAGTGAACAAACGGTATGGAACGGAGGTAACAGAAAAGGAGAAGAAGGTGAAAGAAGGGGAAACTAACCAAAACCCCAACGGGACTATGTGACTTCTTCACCACTTACACTCTTACTGCATCAGTGTCGCAAAATTCTGTGACGTCACCGGCTGTTGGTGAGAACGTAACGACTTTTATAGACAGCTGTGCAGTCGGCGGAGAGTGGCTAGACTCGTCTTTTTATTTTTTATTTAGTATTTATAAAGGTTGCACACCTTTGAAAATACCGCGAAGCTGGCGGCGTCCTCGATAGCCGCGGCACACCCACGAGGCCTCCAGGCCGGAGCGGCGCTCGTTTGTGACCCGTTCACGGCGTGCCGTGACTCAGAATCTAAGTCTGTCGGTACCGCCCAAGCGGTTCGGTGGCCACTCGCGAAGTTCCGGGTCTGATTCCCGGCCGAGCCTTGGATGTGTGCCTTTCTGTTATATGTAACTTCATATTGATTTAGCTTGCAAGCCACCCATTGTGCATCCGCCGTCCATTAACTGTTACGTCAAACTTTTCTGAAACCCTGCCAAAGTTCTACTTTCAAGCTATTCCTCCTCCTGCAAACAAAGGTTAACCGAGCCTAGAAAATTACATCAAAGTGACAACGTACCTTATTTGTTTGCACTAATTTTAATGATATTTTGCGTGAGAACTATTTCTTACTAGGCATTAACAACACACCTATTTTCTCCCGGTTTGTATCGCTATTAATTATAAATGAAATATTATTATGTATAAATAAAGTATAAGCAAAGGACAAATTTAACCTAAAATAAAATACCTTCATGTTAGCAGAATTATAAAACGCCTGTGGTACATGACAGATGTAGGAAACCACCAAACACGTCAGTAGCACGAAAATGTTCCTTCTGCGGCAACTGGCGTCCGGTGACCATCTTGGATTACTTTACGGCGAAACTTCCTGCTCTGTCATTACACGTTAGCGGTGGCCATCTTAGATTTTCCCTTTTTTCCTTGGGATTTCCCTTTTTTTTCATATTGCCGATCTCCTTATATATCATTCCACCTAGCCTCTTCATGCTCTTGCATTCCAATTCTTCTACTTCACGCTCTCTCATTACTTACTGTCGCTCTCTTTCCCACGCCTGTTTTCTCTCGCTCGTTCTATCCCCTGGTTTTCTCGTATTCCTTCTGGTCTTCTTTTTTTTTCTTGCTTGTACGTCCCCCATCTTGGATGTTCCCTCATCACCATCATCTGCTGTAGGTGGCCATCTTTGATTCCCGCGCTTGCCACCAGTCGGCTGCTGTAGGAGACCGTCTTTAATTCCCGTGCCCGCGCCACCAGTGTGTGTGAAGTTCTACCGTTCGTTGCTAGGAGCGCAGGTATCGATACGGCGATTTTGTGTGTTGGTCCACTCGTCGCCTGCAGGGGCGCGCTAGCATCAGGGAGTGTAGTTTAAACGGTGGCCGGCAGGACCACGAACTCCACGCGCGCACACGCCAGCAAAATAGCCTCACCGAGAAGTAACATGCCTGAACGCCTTTCGCCAATCAGCGCCTGATAACTTAATTCGCCAGCTAGTGGCCCAGCCGGCCAACAGGGAATTTTTCGAAGCACGCAGTAGTTAATCAGACACAAGGCCCATTCATCTACTCTGCGATATTGACTGTTCACGGTTATTTGAGCACTTTTGAAATCAACCTTTAAAAAATTTCACTGCCCCTACCTGCATATATTTTAACGGGCGTGCTGACTGACAAGCACCCAGTAAAGTTGGTAACGACAGAGGGAAAGTAGTTACATGTCAACACTGAATTAAAAGTGTTAGGTAAACGTTTGTGAATACTGAAATTATTTATTTTGTTTTCTTTTGTTTTCTAGCGTATTAAGTGTAATAATAAACAAATTTAAGAAAAAAAAATTTCCTAATAATTTAAGAATTCCGCGTGACTGACGCATGAATAAAGTGCTGAGGCTCGTGGCAATTTTCATTTAACGTATGGTGGAAGAATAATCAATGTACTTACAAGTAGATCTTAAGCAGGGCTTTCAAAAGTGCTCAGTGTACCATGAACAGCNAAAAAATTTCCTAATAATTTAAGAATTCCGCGTGACTGACGCATGAATAAAGTGCTGAGGCTCGTGGCAATTTTCATTTAACGTATGGTGGAAGAATAATCAATGTACTTACAAGTAGATCTTAAGCAGGGCTTTCAAAAGTGCTCAGTGTACCATGAACAGCCCTGATAGCTGTGTGCAAGTAGACCTGCACCAGCCGTTCACTGGTCAGACGAGACGACCCATCTCTGCACGTCTGTGGCGCGTTGTCGCAGAGATAATTTCCCAACCGCGACCTTGCAGGCGGTGACACTCGACGACTGCAGTGTGTGCACGTACGTTCTGTGGACGCCCCACGCATCGAGCGGAAGTGCCAAGTCTGCTGCCGGCAGCGTGACTCCCTGTCGTTCCTAGCAGCTGGCAACAAACGTGCATGAACACTTTGGCGTCTGGAAATATTTAGAANCGAGCGGAAGTGCCAAGTCTGCTGCCGGCAGCGTGACTCCCTGCCGTTCCTAGCAGCTGGCAACAAACGTGCATGAACGCTTTGGCGTCTGGACATACTTAGAAATATTCAAGACAAGCTGTTTACTGAGTCCTCTATATCCAACACAACAGGAAAACCCAGTTCTCTTGGTTTCTGCATTCCCAGTTACCACCCATCCTATTGGTACACTCCATGCTAACGTTCATTATAGGTCGGCCGTCAGCTAATAATCGTGTGCCGAGTTCTGTGTTTTCCAATCAAACTTTATTTTGTGCCCAAAATTATATACAATTGATTGCGTTCATTTGCGAACTCCTAAAAATGCCGTATTTCGTTCACCTTAAAATTAGTTTATGATTGAAAGTGTTAATGTAAAATCACTACAAAAACTGCAAAAATAACGAAACTATATCCGTCGGATTATTGTATTCAAGTGTCGAGATATTTGCATATTTGGTTCGCAGTAGAGGGATTACGGGGACTTTGGCACATCGGGACTTGGGACCGGAGCGTCGGAGCTGTTCGTGCTCTTGGATACAGGTGAGCACGACTCTGAACTTGGCTCCGGTAACATTTGACCTTGAAAACTCAGTAAATCCAAAATATTTATAAATAAATTTTTTTAAAAATTATGAAAAAATTCATTTAAAAAATAATATATAAAAAAACTTAAATTTCCGGCTGTCCTCTATTAACCCTTCCAACCATACTCATTCCACCATCTTGGTAGGTGCATTCCATAATCTAGGTAGGCATCACAGCCACCATCCACCATCGTGGTAGGTGCGGTCGTCTGGGTCAGTGCAGTCCGCCATATTGGTAGGTGCAGCCGTCCGCCATCTTGGTCGGTGCAGTCCGCCATCATGGTAGGTGTTACTGCCACCATCCGCCATCTTGGTTTTTTCGTTTATCATTTGTTTATACTTTACTGGAGTTTGTATCTCACCTTCGTTCAACCTCCATCTTGGTTTTTTCGTTTGCCATTTCTTTTACATTACTGGTGCTGTCCCCAGAACCGCACCCAGCAGACGACTGACTCCCTCCACTCCCCCTCCCATTATACTTAAATTACCAATTGCCCCACCCCTGATTCTCATTGGCTAATTGCCCACCCGCTTCCAATGCATTGCATTGCTCCACTAATGTTTCTCATTGGCAAATTACTCGGGAGTTTTCGGAAACCTCCGTTCGACCAATTAGTCGGTTCCCTTCCACCCCCTTCCAATATATGTAATTGCTCCGCCAATGTTTCTTATTGGCTAATTAAACGGTTTTTTTTCTGAAACCTTTGTTACGACTAATTGGCGGCCTACTGTAATCTCGAAGGCGGGCTATTTTTTCCCCTTAAAAATTCTTTATAAGACGCACCCCGAGCCCCATCGGGAAAGTCGTCATTTTTCTCGCGGTTGGTCCTTTTTCGCTATTTCAAGAGGAAAGCCTAGTGGCCATTTCGAAACTTGCAGGGTTTCCTTCCGCTAAGTCTTCTCGCAACTGTGGAGCGCGTCCCGGTGATAAGTTTACTCCCGAGAAAAAAATATGCAAGTATACATATCCTCTACTACTGGCGTAATCTACACAGACCAGTCGGCTGTTACCGTAATTGTGGAGTGGTGTGACGATAATATTCATTTCCTCCTTGAAAGAACCGTCTTCGATGGTAAGACTCTTGAATTATCATTGCAAGATTGTGACAGTGATGAGTGTGTAGTTCATTTGAGCCATCCACAAACAAAATTTCCCACAAATATCGGAAATATGAAAAAAAAAATGATTTGTGGGCGAACGAAGTTCAAGCAAGTACGACAGGGAAAATTGCTAATTTAATCATGAAATTAAAAATCATAAACTTTTTAAAGTATGCTCTGAACGATGAGATGGCGCTTGGCACAGTCTGGAGGTTACAACGCTACCGGACCCATGGCCAGAGGTGCTCGTGTGTGTTTGTGCATATGAGCTTTGCTCTATCTATAGTAAAACAAAGGCGATGAAAACCCCCCATTCCTCTCGTATTTTTTTCAAGTTGGCAAAACACACACGTTCTACAGTGCAAAAAAAATTGACGTGNAAAACACACACGTTCTACAGTGCAAAAAAAATTGACGTGCTTTATTAAAAGTTTTGATGAAAAAAAGTATGTTTTTATGCACTGGGTAAAAAAAATCATTTTTATGTACAAATAAATGTCTATTTTTTTAATTATCTCATATTTTTTTTGTTGTTTACAGATTTTTTGCATTTTTTCAGTAAATATGTTTATCATGTAAAATATTTTCTCCCACGTGTTTTGTAAATATAATATACTAGCTGTGCCCACGGCTCCGATCGCTTGGACTACAAAATTATAGTTTAGGNCCACGTGTTTTGTAAATATAATATACTAGCTGTGCCCACGGCTCCGATCGCTTGGACTACAAAATTATAGTTTAGGTTTTTTTTTATTAAAATAAAGTTGAATTTTATTTAGTGTTAATCATATTATAAAACTCTACGTCTCTCTGTTTTGTCTGTCTGTTGGTGCANATAAAGTTGAATTTTATTTAGTGTTAATCATATTATAAAACTCTACGTCTCTCTGTTTTGTCTGTCTGTTGGTGCACCTATCCGAATTACGTGTTTTTTTTTTAATTCATAGATATTTTCTCTGGCCAGGTTTTAGTATATATTTGTTACGTAAAGTAACAAACATAAGGAATAAGCAGTGACGATAATAGTGAATAAAGTCGGAAAAAAGTTAGCCGCCAGCGCGCTCTCTTGCAATACACCGTTAAAGATTGAAGAATATGGTGTAGTAAAGAATTGTGTAGAATAAAAAGACCTGAAAAAAACTCCGTGGNATGCAAGTATACATATCCTCTACTACTGGCGTAATCTACACAGACCAGTCGGCTGTTACCGTAATTGTGGAGTGGTGTGACGATAATATTCATTTCCTCCTTGAAAGAACCGTCTTCGATGGTAAGACTCTTGAATTATCATTGCAAGATTGTGACAGTGATGAGTGTGTAGTTCATTTGAGCCATCCACAAACAAAATTTCCCACAAATATCGGAAATNGCAAGATTGTGACAGTGATGAGTGTGTAGTTCATTTGAGCCATCCACAAACAAAATTTCCCACAAATATCGGAAAAAAAAAAACAAAAAAAAAAACAAAAAAAAGATTTGTGGGCGAACGAAGTTCAAGCAAGTACGACAGGGAAAATTGCTAATTTAATCATGAAACTAAAAATCATAAACTTTTTAAAGTATGCTCTGAGCGATGAGATGGCGCTTGGCACAGTCTGGAGGTTACAACGCTACCGGACCCATGGCCAGAGGTGCTCGTGTGTGTTTGTGCATATGAGCTTTGCTCTATCTATAGTAAAACAAAGGCGATGAAAACCCCCCATTCCTCTCGTATTTTTTTCAAGTTGGCGAAACACACACGTTCTACAGTGCAAAAAAAATTGACGTGCGTTATTAAAAGTTTTGATGAAAAAAAGTATGTTTTTATGCACTGGGTAAAAAAAATCATTTTTATGTACAAATAAATGTCAATTTTTTTAATTATCTCATATTTTTTTGGTGTTTACAGATTTTTTGCATTTTTTCAGTAAATATGTTTATCATGTAAAATATTTTCTGCCACGTGTTTTGTAAATATAATATACTAGCTGTGCCCACGGCTCCGATCGCTTGGACTACAAAATTATAGTTTAGGTTTTTTTTTATTAAAATAAAGTTGAATTTTATTTAGTGTTAATCATATTATAAAACTCTACGTCTCTCTGTTTTGTCTGTCTGTTGGTGCGCCTATCCGAATTACGTGTTTTTTTTTTAATTCATAGACATTTTCTCTGGCCAGGTTTTAGTATATATTTGGTTACGTAAAGTAACAAACATAAGGAATAAGCAGTGACGATAATAGTGAATAAAGTCGGAAAAAAGTTAGCCGCCAGCGCGCTCTCTTGCAATACGCTGTCTACACCGTTAAAGATTGAAGAATATGGTGTAGTAAAGAATTGTGTAGAATAAAAAGACCTGAAAAAAACTCCGTGGTAGCATATCTATACAAATAATATTATAAATGTGACAGTGTATTTGTTTGTCCTTCTTTCACGTCGCAACGGATCGACGTGATTTTTTGCACACAGATAGTTGGAGGGCCGGGAAGTGACATAGGCTACTTTTTATCCCGAGAAAATATCTCATTTCCTCGAGGAAATTCTTATTGGAAAATGAAAAAGTACACAAACGAAATAACAATGAAACGTCAATAATGCAACGTCGCAACCGAGTAACATATCGACGTAATTTCTTGCACAGAAAAAGTTGGAGGGCTGAAAGGTTGTATTGGCTACTTTTTATCGCGAGATAATATCTCAAAAAATTTACGTAACATGTAATTTCCTTTAATGATTCTATGTTAAACGACATACCAATTGCAATTTTAAAACTTGATGATATATGGCGGTCAAATAGTTTCAATTGACTGCATTTGCTTTTGGTTTCCTTTGATTCGCTTTTAGTTTTGGTTTTGTTATTTAGGAATATTCGAATATTGTTCAATTTATTAGGCTAGATTGACCTTTGGTACTGATTTGCACTTTGAATAGGATTTGTTGGTTTGGTATTTGTTTTTGTTTACTTTTCATACTGTTTTTTTGTTGTTGTTTAGATTTTCATAGTCTGTTAAATAAATAATGCCTAGCACGAAAATCAAGTCTTTCAAGAACATCGTCTCAAGCACAAGCGAAAAGATTTGTTCGATCGCAAGAGTCTTCAAAAGATGCCGAACTGAGAAGACAAGAGCAAGCAAAGCGACAAGCTACTTTGAGAACCGCTGAATCGCCTGCTCAGATTCACGAAAGGCTCGTAGAGCAGGCCACACGCCAGGAACATCTCAGGATATTAGAGACTCCTGTCGATACACAACTCCGTCAAGATGAACAGGTAGAGCGTCAAGCCGCTTTGTGAGCCTCAGAAATGTGTGAACAAATGCAGCTGCATTTAGATGAACAGGCTCAGCGTCAAGCCCAATTAAGAGCCTCCGAAACGCCTGTTCAGACCTAACTACGACTGTAAGAACAAGCAGAACGACAGGCTGCTCTAAGGGCATCTGTAACACCTGAACAGTCACAGGCGAGAAGAATCGCAAACGCGGAACTCGAAGAGGAACGTCGACGAGCTTTTCAAAGAAACACTTGATCTGTATTTAATGACGCGGCATTTCATTACGATCCCTTAATTTATTATATGAATCTGAAGTTTATTGTTATCGGACTCATGGACAAGTCGTGCCGGTTTTGTAGTGCTTTGAAATGAAAAGATGAGGCCGCAGGGATGTGTTGTTCCAACGGGAAAGTTTAAAGTTTCCCTTCGTTGATGAATCGCGGCGCTTTTTAAATAAGATCAGAAAGTACAACTCATGTTTCCAAATGACATATTTTGGAGTTGACAGAGAGATAATAATGCCCGGATTTTCGCCAACGTTTACTGTTCAAGGGCAAGTTTATCATAGAATAGGTGCGCTTTTTCCAGCTGCCAATGAACAGCATAAATTCTTGCATGTATATTTTATTTGTAACGAAGAAATTGAAACAAACCGCCGCTGCCAATTTATTCAAGGAGTTTAAAGAGACACTGTGTTGAAAATTCAAAGAATGTTGCATGAACATCATCTTGATGAACACATTTAAAACCGCTTTAGAGAACCTGCCTCAAGAGGATTTTAAGGTAGCCATCCGTGCTGGTCGGATTCCGCGTGGAGAGCATGAGAGGCGCTACAATGCACCTTTAATTAATGAAATCGACCGGTTCTCATCACGAGATATTGTCCTGCGAGCACATGACAATACGTTGACACGGGTAGCCGACACTCAATAAGTTTTATGACGCCCTGCAGTATCCGTTAATTTATAGCAAGGGACAAGAGGGATATGATTTTGAAATTCCACTCATTAATCCTATAACAAAACAGCCTGTTCCGAACAAAAACGTTTCGTGTATGGTTTTTTATGTGTACCACACGATGTTGCGAGAGAACAATTTCAACCTTTTCGCGCGGTGTAAACAACTTTTTCATCAATTTCTGATCGACATGTATATCAAAGTAGAAAGCAAACGCCTCCGCTACATCTCTTAAAAAATCTGCGAGTTGAGAATTGCGTACATTTGCAAGATGCTATTAATAGCGATGCTAATGTAAACCCCAGTGATTTAGTTAAAATGGTAATTCTTCCGTCTTCATTCGTCAACAGCCCTCGTTACCTGCACGAATACACCCAGGATGCATTCGTCTATGTCCAGAGTTACGATAGACCCGATCTTTTTGTCACTTTCACTTGCAATCCCTCATGGAAGGAAATTACGGAGGAGCTAATGCCTGGACAAGAAGTTACTGATAGACACGATTTAGTTGCCAGGGTCTTTCGTTAAAAAGTATAAAATATAATGAATGCTATTATCAACGCAAACTATTCGGAGACGTACAGTGCTACATGTATTCCATTGAGTGGCAAAAACTAGGTTTGCCACATGTACACATCCTAATATGGCTCAACGAGAAGCCGCGCCCCAACCAAATAGACGACTTAATAAGCGCTGAGATTCCGTATCCAGCACAAGATAAAGATTCATATGACACCATAGTCCGAAACATGGTTCACGGTCTATGTGGCGTGCATAACCCAGCATCGCCTTGCATGAAAAGTGGGAAATGTACAAAAAAATTCCCATGAACGCTACTAAAAGAAACAGTGCACAATGACGAAGGCTTCTTGTTATACAGACGCAGAGCACCAGAATGTGATGGTAGAAAAGTCACTGTCAAGGTTCTCTGCGGGCGTTCGTTACCCTAGCTGGGTTGTGCCATATTCGCCCATTATATGTAAAATGTTTAATGCTCACATTAATGTAGAAGTTTGCAGCTCTGTCCCAGCTAGCCGTTCAAGCAGGGCGTTATGTCAGTGGCAACCAGGTAGCGTGGCGGCTCCTTCGTTTCTCCTTACATGAGAAACATGCAACTGTTACTCACCTTGCCGTGCACTTGGAAAACGGGGAGCGCTTGTACTTTAATGAGAACAATTTCAATGAAAGGGTCTCATCACCACCCAAGGCTACACTAATAGCCTTTTTCCAGGTTTGTTAGACCGATTCTTTCGCAAAAACTTTGTTGTATGCCGAAGTCCCCCGTTACTACACCTGGAACACTTCAAGAAAGGAGTGGAAATGCCGCGTTCAAGGCACGCCTTTTAGAAATTGGCCTGGTGTTAAATCATCATATGCCTTCGGCCGTGTGTACTCAGTCCATGTAACAAATTTTGAATGTTTCTGTTTGCATATGCNGTTAAATCATCATATGCCTTCGGCCGTGTGTACTCAGTCCATGTAACAAATTTTGAATGTTTCTGTTTGCATATGTTGCTGCACCACGTCCGGGGTCCGACAAGCCATATAGACCTTAAAACTGTCAATGGTTAGAAATTTGCAACGTATAGAGAGGAATGTGAAGCTCTGCGTCTGTTAGAGAATGATAATTATTGGGACGAAATTATGGAGGAAGCCGCGCAGTGCTGGTCACCAGCCAAAATCAGGGAACTATATGCAACCCTCAATTCATCTCGCTGCTTTAGCAATCCCCAACAGTTGTGGGATAAGTACAAAGAGTACATGGCGGAAGACATTTTGCAACTGCTACAGCAGACACACGCGGACATGATATTTAATGAATACATTTATAACGAAGCCCTTGCAAAAATTGAAGATAAAATAATGGCAATTGTGGGGAAAAAGTTAAGCGATTTCGGAATGATAAGCCCTCCACGATCAGACGCAAGTGACTTAAGTGACGAAATTGTTCGAGAGTTAAATAATTATGTCTCAGCGTTGAAGCAGCAAGTGACCGAAATGGTGCCCTGGTTATTACCGGAACAAAGACACGTGTTTGACCAAGTGTTACATCAAGTGGAGTCAGGGAATTGTGCACTCTTCTTTCTAGATGCCTCTAGTGGAACGGGAAAAAACATTTTTGTTAAATTTATTTCTGGCCCATATAAGAAAAGACAAAGAAATTGCTGTAGCCGTGGCTTCCTCCGGCATAGCCGCCACACTACTGTGCGGGGGCCGTACCACACAATCCGTGTTAAAGTTGCCACAGAATCTTGCTCAGGAAGAGTCACCCATCTGCAATTTTAGTAAAAAATAGCGATCGGGGTACAATACTGCGTCAATGTAAGTTATTAGTGTGGTTACGAAAGCACAATGTCACACAAAAAAGCGATAGAGGCCCTAAACCGAACTCTACAGGATATATACAAAACAATACAGACATGATGGGAGGAATGGTTGTATTACTGGCTGGTGACTTCTGCCAAACTACCATTGATTCAGTGGGGCACACCTGCAGATGAAATCAAAACCTTTCTCAAGTCGTCAAGCTTATGGGCAAATGCCAAGAAATTCAGCTTGACGACAAATATGAGAGTGCACCTGTACAATGACGTTGATACAGGACGTTATGCTGATACACTATTGAAAATTGGAGATGTGCGGTTAGGAACGGATGCCGAAGGCTTTGTGTGACTAATGGGGGATTTTAGTAATTTAGTGCAGAGTGATACGGAACTGATTGCTAGCGTTAACCCATATATACAAAGAAATATAAGTGACGACCAGTGGCTATGTAAAAGAGCGATTCTAGCACCAAAAAATGATATCGTTAATAAAATTAATACTAACATTTCGAAAGAGGTACAAGGAGAAACAACGGAGTATTTGTCAGTAGACACAGTCATGGACACAGAACAGAGCACTCCATATCCTGTAGAGTTCCTGAATTCCCTAGAGTTGTCAGGTGTGCCCTCACTATTCGAGGTTAATTTTAGTCCGTAATGCCAGTACGAATACCAAAATTTAGATGCACCGCGGTTATGTAACGGGACGTGGCTTTGCGTCACACAATTAGGGCGGAACATAATTGGTGCCACTATTCTGAGGAGTAGGAAAGTTCGAGAACGTAATCATCCCCCGGATCCTTATAATCCCCACAGACCTCCTGTTCCAATTCAAAAGGTTGTAATTCCCTCTCAAGCTTAGTTTTGGTATTACAATAAACAAAGCGCAAGGGTAAACATTACAGGTAGTGGGGTTGCACTTGGAAAAACCGTGCTTCTCTCATGGCCAGCTCTATGTCGCATGTTCGTGTGTGCCCAATGTCCAAAATCTCCACATCTTAGCTCCAGATGACAAGACTTACAACGTCGTGTACAGTNATGTTCGTGTGTGCCCAATGTCCAAAATCTCCACATCTTAGCTCCAGATGACAAGACTTACAACGTCGTGTACAGCAGTGTCCTAAAATAGTGCCCTGTTCTGCGTTTATGATCAGTGTCTGCCTACCAAAAAATACCGTTATTTCTCCCTATAAATTTGTTACTATAACCACGCGAGCGAAACCGTGGGTAAAAGCTAGCATCTATCTATAACAGAGAAATACTAATAGACGTTGCGGTGGTGTGCAAATCTATTATATGACGTTTCCCTGATGTAGTCATTGTTAACGGTTGAATCTACTATGTTAACTGGTATTGGTAGACCCATGCTTTTTATACTTTATCCTGACAATGTCTGCACTTGCTTTTCAATTTCAATGAGTGCAAGTTGAAAAACTTTGTCATTGAATGTTGCTTGTGAATTAAATGGTAAAAATGCTTATTATAATTTCTCTATTATAGGTAGATATATGCTACCGCAGAGTTTTTTTTTAGGTCTTTTTATTCTACAAAATTCTTTGCTACATGATATTGTTCCATCTTAACGGTTTAGACAGCGTGTTGCAAGAGAGCGCGCTGGCGGCAAACTTTTTTCCGACTTGATTCACTATTATCGACAAAATATATACTTAAACCTGGCCAAAGAACATAGCTATGAATTAAAAAAAAAAAACGTAAATCGGATACGTGGTTCTCGAGTGATAAGCGCCCTAACAGACAGACAGACATAGATACGTTGAGTTTTATAATATGTATAGATATTTATATATTGCTAAATATCTTCTTTGATTTGATGTGTAAATATGATGTATTTATATACTGAATTAAATTTTCTTACAAGGTTTTTTTTTTAAATTATGATGTAAAATAAATAATTATGTTGCAAGTATTTGTGTAATATTTTCATTCGTATTGGNGGTTTTTTTTTTAAATTATGATGTAAAATAAATAATTATGTTGCAAGTATTTGTGTAATATTTTCATTCGTATTGGAATCATTTTAAAATGACGTGAGTGTTTTAATTGCTGCCACATGCAAGCGACACAGTGGAGAGAGACAGGCAGAGGCTGGTGGGGTTTTTGTGCGACGCGTCAGAATGAAGGTCGTCATGCGGCATCTCCTCCGTCAGCATACTCAACTTACGTCTTCGCACTCTCGAGAGGTGTTAATGTAGGTCAGTATCGTTACCATTGCGCCGTACACATTTTTTAAAAATTGAATACCCTTATTTTAACAGTCATTTGCTAAATATTTCGCACAAGTTATTTTTTTTAATAGTAAAAAAAAATCTAATAATGTGCAGCAAATTTTAGAGTATATAATTTTAATATTGTAGGTAAATAAGGCAAGCATAATTATTATGTAATAGAAGGCACTGTTATGAAATATTGCACGTACTTGTCCCTTCTCCAAGGGAAAAGCAAGCACAGTAAATACATTCAAAAATAGAAATAATATTTAACTTGCTGTACCGTTCTCCAAGGGATAAGCAAGCACAATTACAAATTCAAAAGAGATAAAAAAAAATATTGCACGTACTTGTCCCTTCTCGAAGGGAAAAGTACGTGCAATCAATATTTATCCTAAGAAAGGAAAAAAATACTTTCGTTTTCTACATGGAGAAAAAATAAATTACTGAACACACAAACAGTTAGAAGTTAAATAACATTTCGCTATATTTTACTCAAAAACCACACATAAATATTACACCAAAAAATTAGGTTAAAATATTTAGTTCGCAAGTGTAGGTGGAAAAAATGCGTGTCCCTAAAAATCACATTTTTACATCAAATGTCTAATGTAGCTGCAGATTCTAGTATGATAGAAAACTTTCACAAATCCGCCCGTGTAACATCTCACTTCTGTAAGAACACGTACGCAGTTAACCAGTCTGAGGTGTAAATCGGCAGCATCGTTACGTAACTTGCGTAAAATGCATTCAAAGTTATTTAAACACTGGTGAATCTCATCCCCGTCAGACCGATGGGAGGGTGGGTTAGCATCGAGAGGCAGCGGAGGTCACATGTCCTCGCAGCAAAGGCGTCTTTCAGCTTTTGTATAAGCAATATCAGAGACCGGAGAGTACTGTACCGACACGTATGAGGGGTAAGTCCGTCGTATCGTTGAAAGAAAGAGTCCCTGTTGTTTGCACATGTGATGCAGTAATTTCGGGCTATCCATTTTCCAGATGCGGTACGTTGCCAGCTTCCAGCAGCAGGGAACCTTCAGTTATGTTGTCGAATGTAGCCAACTCACCCGTCTGGGAACCCTGTAAGGGTGGCGTCTGGGTGCTCTGGAAGGACGTCTCCTTTGCGATGCCAACTGTTGCTATAGGTGCAGCGCCGGATTCTACCATGGGTCTCCAATGGTGCAGCATCGAATCGCCCTGAAGCGATTGATGCAGAGGCCCCCATCTTTTTGAATAATTCCCCTGCATTAATTAGGAGAGCCTCGTCACTCTCGGACCAGACATCAATCGATGAAATTACGAAGATGGCTGCAAATTTCCTTAAAGTAGCCACAGCATGGCGTCTTCAATACCAATACAACTATGGCGCATCGACGCCCAAACTAAAGCTTATAAGCGAGTGCCCATCCCCCTCCTATAATGCTCTGCATACCCCCACCACAGCCTGCCACCCCTTTGTCATGTGCCTGTACGCCTGCGAATTAAAAAATTTACCTATATTTTCAATTTTATTGCTAGGTAGGCAGAGGTAGGCAGGACCCTTAAATAAGTTAACATTATTATTTTTTCTTTTAAAAAATATATATGTATATTTACCATTAAAGTATTAATATTTTTTCAACTTAATTCGGTCAATGGCCAATAACAAAGTAATGGAGTCGGGAAGACGACCAAATGCTAATTTCCCCGCCGCAAGAGCTACGTTGCAGCTCCCAGGATCGGCTCGGAGAGGATACCAGCGGAACTTCGCCGGCCATCAGCTCCGGGGTAACAGCTAATCATGCATGAGATCGGAAACGAAACTAGCCGCCAGGAAACTCTTATTGAACCCAGCATGGCAGTATTTTGATCGGCTTGCGGCGCGCGAGTGACTGGGTACGTCCGAGTCGACGTGGGGAATTTCTCCACGTAAGCTTTTCCTGTTTCCTTCGCCCGCTCAAAGTTCGTATACGTTTGTGGCAAGATTCCCTCTTGCTCCTTCGGTACTGGATGTTCCCACAAGCCAATATTCAAATAAAATTTTCTCTAATATTTGTTTTCTCCACACTTTATTTATTTAGCAAAAAACTGAACATTATATTTAAAAAAGAACAAGTTTAAAATATAAATATACAGAAAATTAATTTTTTATACATGTGTGTTTTATTTACACAAATTAAAAAATTATAAACACACGTAAAATTCTAGTTTCTGTAACATTTTAATGTGCGAACCAAAACATGTTGGTAAAAAATTATTAGCAATCTTGGACGTTCCATCTCACGTAGTAGAATGGGAATGTTCAAGGTCCCTTCTTCCATGTTAAAGTCGGTCGTAGACGAACCAATGTTGGCGACAGCAGGTGACGTCACACGTGGACTTTTGCATGGACACGCTTCACAGATTGATGCAGGTTCTCCAGAATTTTTATGCATCGTGGTGCCAACACGGTGGCTGCGCGCGTGGACTACAGGATTATTGTTTATGTTTTTTAAAAATAAAATCAATGCTTTTTTATTTTTTCTTGACAATGTCTGCACTTACTTTTCAATTTCAATGAGTTCAAGGAGAAAAACTTCGTCATTGAATGTTGCTCGCGTGGTTATAGTAACAAACTTATAAGGAGAAATAACGGTATTTGTTAGTAGACAGACACGGATCATAAACACAGAACAAAGCACTAAAGATGTAATTTTTAGTGCTAGAATCGGTCTTTTACTTTCTTTGTATATCTGGGTAAACGCTAGCAATCAGTTCCGTATCACTCTGCACCATATTACTGAAATCCCCCGTTAGTGACACACAGCCCTCGGCATCTGTTTCTAACCGCCAATCTCCAATTTTTAATAGTGTATCAGCATAATGTCCTGTACCAACGTCGTTGTAGAGGCGCACTCTCATATTTGTCGTCAAGCTGAATTTCTTGACATTTGCCCATAAGCTTGACGACTTGAGACAGGCTTTGATTTCATCTGCAGGTGTGCCCCACTGAATCACCGGTAGTGTTTGGCGGAAGTCACCAGCAAGTAACACAACCATTCCTCCCATAATGTCTTTATTGATTCGTATATCCTGTAGAGTTCGGTTTAGGGCCTCTATCGCTTTATTTGTGTGACACTGTGCCTTCGTCCTACACTAACAACTTACATTGACGCAGCATTGTACCCCGAGCCCTATTTTTACTAAATATTTTTTCCTGAGGTAATGAGATATTTTTTTTTAGATAAAAAGTAGCCTATTTTTCTTTCCGGCCCTGCAACTATCTCTGTACATAAAATCACGTCGATCCGTTTCGCCGTTGCGACGTGAAAGAAGGACAAATAAACAAACAAACAAACTTTTGTATTTATAATATTAGTTAGGATAGTCTTTCTGTTTCTAACATTAACGCAATGCCACTTGACCAGTGCTTGGCTGCAAGTCGTAATGTCAATAAAAAATTGTACATTTGGCGGAAGGCTTCACAGTGAGTAGAGAGAGTTTCGCAGAAGTGTTCATTTAACCGTGACCTCACTGCAGACCTTGTCTTCCACGGTAAAGTTCACACAGTCAACGTGACTCTCCCCTTCTTGGCTCACCGACGTCACAAACCCTTTTGCCGGCTCTCCGACGAGGTGGTTAGACAAAGTGGCTTCGTCATCTTCCCCCATCTTCCCCAGATTTAACCATCTTCCTTGACCGGAAGGACATGTCACGCTGCCTGTAGCTGGGCGAGGATATTTTCAGAACGGATGCGAGTTTTATGTTGTTCCCGAATTTCGAATGGCGTGCGTGCTCCTTTTACGTGAACGTAACCATTGGCTGCGCGAGTCTCTGGGAACGGGCTTCGTGCCTGATCGCCCCTGCGCGCTGCGAAATGTTCCCTATTGGCTGGATTGCGGGCTGGCGAGTGGGTTAGCAAGTGCTGATCAATGAACGGTGTTCCAACGTTGTACTCGCCGGTGACGCCATTTCGGTGGCGTGTGTGGCTGGAGTTCGCGGTATATGCGGATTTACCTGTATTCTTGAAGATTTAGTAGTCGGGCATATTATTTTCTGTACATTCGTTGTTTGCGTATTTACGCGTATCTCAGCAAATAAATGTTCTGGGGATACAACTTTTTGCTGGAAAAGATGAACAGTTATCTAAGCCCGTACAGTTTTGTTTTTATAATATTAAGTTTCTTCTAAGAAAAAACTGGAAAATAGTTTAAAAAATCGAATTTCTAGAGCTTGCCTGCTCAGTTTCCTTAAGGACAACCCAATATAGATAGGCAGTATGCACTTTTTTGTGTAAAACATAAATTTTAAAAATTCCTTGCAAACAGACTATACATGTTATGGAAACATCTCCGCTGTAGGGAACTTCTTCTGAAAAATTCGCGAAGAATAAATTTGCTTTGAAACGCTTATCTTTAAAATTAACGCACTGAGGCGAAATTTCCTTAACATGGGATTTCGTATTAAAATGTCGCAGAACTCTGGCAGCCGGTAGGCAGTGCCCCTAGTACGTAGGAGAAAAATAAATGGTGGAGTCGTAGTTAAATCTATGGGCTTTCATCGCGTATAATGAAATCCCACTGTTATAGATCTCATTTGCACAGGAAAGTACAACAGCGGAATCACTGCACGCGGGTTCAGCGGCTTGCGCGTAGGTGTGATGGGGCACTGGTCGCGCGTGTTATTGTCGCCCGTATCGCTGCGCCTCGAACGCGGGGAAAAACAATCTCGGGGCCATGTACCTGTAAGTACTGTCTGGAGATGTTAATGTTGTCCCGTTCTCTCGGTGATAAACATATTTCATTGCAGGGCCCACGCCATTCTGCTTCCGGCCAATCAACAGCATCGACTGTACGACGTCTGGAGTACATACGACATGCGCAGGCGTCATGATCGTGCGGATAATTGCGGCAACGTACCGAAGAGGGAGATGAAAGATCAGAGTTGTCCTTAATTTAGGTGCATCCTACGCGCTTCTCAACCCATTCAAATCTCGTGCACACACTGTGAAGCTCACTGTCCAACAATCATATTCGTAAACTATTCTGCTCCTCTTCGTATCACTATTGCCGAACACAAATCCTACGTCCCATTCGTTGTTAAAGCGAAACGAGTTACGTATCAGCTGATGTACTACACGTATTATTTGTTTGCAACACCTGAAACATAAGATCGGTCTGAAAGTGTTAATGATGAAAAATGGAACTTACCTCCTACGGACAAAATATGTAGCATCCGCAATTCCTATGGCTTCGGGTTTCGGGAACGAACATTGCCGAGGCTACACGAAGCTTTCTTTCGCTGGTGTGACCAAAAACAATTGTTTTTTTTTCTGCGGCAGTTATGATATTCGCGTCATTCAACACTGTTCCTTCAAACATAGAAAAGTAACGGGTGCCATTTGTAACATTCAGCAACATTTCCAGTTCTAAAAAATTCACGTGCGTCACTTTCGTGGAAATCACATGTTTATTCAATATTATTCAAATAACGCGGTAGGTAAGTGGTTAGTGTCTAGGACAGTACTTTTTTATTCATTTTTTAAATCCCGCTTCAGAACAAACCATTTTTTAACTTTTTAAAGATTCATTTTTATAACAATAAAACACTAGCACAACGATTTTTTTTCATAAGTAGGAAACAAAAAAAATGCATCAAATTTACGGAGAGGTTCCGTGAATTCACGGATTATTTCAAAGTTACGAAAAGTCAATTATTAAGAAAAATGNAACGCGGTAGGTAAGTGGTTAGTGTCTAGGACAGTACTTTTTTATTCATTTTTTAAATCCCGCTTCAGAACAAACAATTTTTTAACTTTTTAAAGATTCATTTTTATAACAATAAAACACTAGCACAACGATTTTTTTTCATAAGTAGGAAACAAAAAAAATACATCAAATTTACGGAGAGGTTCCGTGAATTCACGGATTATTTCAAAGTTACGAAAAGTCAATTATTAAGAAAAATGNCATCAAATTTACGGAGAGGTTCCGTGAATTCACGGATTATTTCAAAGTTACGAAAAGTCAATTATTAAGAAAAATGGAGGGTCCGTAATTTTACGAAGATCATTTTTTACATTACATTTTTTGTAATTCAGGGAAATTCTTTTGAAAATTGTATATATGAATTATGTATGTACACTAAAGAGCAAAAAAAAAAATACTGGTACACCTGCCCAATATCGTGTAGGGCCCCCCGAGCACGCAGAAGTGCCGCAAGATGACGTGGCATGAACTCGACTAATGTCTGAAGGTATGCAGGAGGCAATTCACACCATGAATCCTGCAGGGCAGTCCACAAATCCCATCTGCGCCAATTTGAGAAAGGGTTGCACGTCTGTCACGTTTAATGATTCTCGTCAGTCGTCGTTTGTCCCGTTCTTTCACGATATTTTTCCGGCCGCAGCGATGTCGACGATGTGATGTTTTACCGGATTCCCGATATTCACAGTACTCGTGAAATGGTGCTACACGAACATCCAAATGTTATCGCTACCTCGGAGATGCTATATCCCATATCTCGTGCGCCGACTATAACACCACGTTCAAACTCACTTAAATCTTGATAACCTGCCATTGTAGCAGCAGTAACCGATCTAGCTGCCGACCGCATCGCGTTACTCTGATTCGTTCCATACCTCTGTTATTTGCATACGCACGCCTATACCAGTTTTTTTGGCTCTTCAGTGTATGTTGCCTCAAAACATTTCTGCGAATTTCCAATGTCTCTACACATCACCACAGTTGATAAAATAAAGCAATCTGTAAGCTAATTACTTTTAGGAAACAGTTTTTTTTGGTATTACTGACTAGTCAGATACACGCTGACCTAATCGCACAAGTCAGTTCATTCGCTATTACTTCCAACTTTTCTGAATCTCTAACTAAGTTCTACTTTCAGGCTATTCCTCCGCCTAATGAAAACACAGCTTAATCAAATCTATAAAATTACACCAAATGCACAACGCACTACATTCGCTCGCACTCACGTTAATAATATTCTCCATAAGAACTATTTCTGTCTAGGTATTACCAGCACACCTATTTTCTCCCTGTTTTATTCACATTAATTATATTATATTCTTTATAGATAGAATATAAGTAAATGTTCAGTTTTAATTTAAAAAAATGTATTTTTGTGTTAAGGAAAATATAAAACACTTGTGATGCACGACATATTTAGGAAACAACCAGAAATATCATACGCAAAGTGATTTCTCAAAAGTTTTATTCAAAAAGTGTAAAGAAATCGGGAATAGACTATGAATAATTTATTCGTGGAAAACTAGTATGTCTGGGGCTCCAATTATAACTGGCTATAATCAGTTACCGGACCCTTAAATTATAATAGGTAGGCATATAACTACGAAGAAAACCACAATAAAAGCGCGAGTTGTTACGATGTGTGTTCGGCTAAGGTTTCTAATACTCAGGTTGGGAGCGAAGCGATATTCCTAATGGGAGAGTTTGGCGTAGGGAAAATTTCCCGTGGCAATGTGCGCTGGTGTTCCAATTTTTTTTTAAGCTTGTGGTAAATTGAGAAACTGCTTATTTGCGTGTAATTTTTTGTGTTTGGCCCGAATTGTAACACCTGACCCAGCCAAAATATCAAGTATTATATTAACTTTATTTTGTAACTGTTATTCACGCTCTCCAACGGTGTTTACAAGAGTAAACAGTATGAATACAAATTTGTTTGGCATTGATAGTGATGTGTGTGTATGTGTGTGTGTATATATATATGAACTTAAAAATAAAGTAAAGGTGTCATCAAAAGTAATTTTTCGATCCAGTTATCACATTTAAATTAAGAGACTGTGTACACCAACGTTTTGCTGAATCAAGTTTTCCGACCGAATATTAAACAAAATGTGGACGCCTTTAGCTAAATTTTCACTATAATGCCAAGAAAAAAGTTTATTATTTACGTGGGTCCTTACAAAATACTAATCAGAAGATTTTACGTACCGGTAATTATATTTATTTTATGAAAATTGTAACTATTCTACTTACTTGCATACAAATGGAAAATTTCGGTACACATGCGACTCCAGTGCTATATATATNGAATTGTAACACCTGACCCAGCCAAAATATCAAGTATTATATTAACTTTATTTTGTAACTGTTATTCACGCTCTCCAACGGTGTTTACAAGAGTAAACAGTAGGAATACAAATTTGTTTGGCATTGATAGTGATGTATATATATATATATGAACTTAAAAATAAAGTAAAGGTGTCATCAAAAGTAATTTTTCGATCCAGTTATCACATTTAAATTAAGAAACTGTGTACACCAACGTTTTGCTGAATCAAGTTTTCCGACCGAATATTAAACAAAATGTGGACGTCTTTAGCTAAATTTTCACTATAATGCCAAGAAAAAAGTTTATTATTTACGTGGGTCCTTACAAAATACTAATCAGAAGATTTTACGTACCGGTAATTATATTTATTTTATGAAAATTGTAACTATTCTACTTACTTGCATACAAATGGAAAATTTCGGTACACATGCGACTCCAGTGCTATATATATATTTTGTAATTTATATATTCTTTGAAGAGTTTGTATCTTGCTGAGTTGAAGAATAAACACTCAGACTGATACTCATCCGACGGCAAAAATGTTTAGTTGCCAACTAGCCCAACCTGAGTAGAATTATCATTTGTTCCACGCACACGAGATGAATACCAACCGCGCTGCAATTGCGTTGAGAGAGTTGGACGGCTCTTAACAGCGGGGTCTTGAGAACCGATGATGGTGAAGTGAAGTGAGAATGGCGCAGCGCTGGAATGCACATCCCCAAGAAAACCCGCGCCGACCAGCGGCATCGTCCAGCACGATTTCCACATCCGGGAGTGGCCCGGCCGGGGTCGAGCCCGGCTCGCCTTGGTGGGAGGTGAGCGGGCTAGCCACTCAGCCACCGCGGCCCTCAGCTCGTAGCCGCGGACGGAGGAAATTGCTCTTTGCAGGAAGGCAGCAGGGTTGCAGCATGGTCGCGAACGTGGCCGTCTGGCCGACAACGAAAGTACGAGTGTTTCGCCACAGCACGACCGGCAACTGGTCAGACCTGCCTGGATGCCCGGCCACCTTGGCGGCACCCGACTCGCCTTCGGTACTTGGGCGCCAGCCAGCCGCCGGAACTCTACGTTTTTTATTTTTCAGTGTCAATGTGCTCGTTATGGAAGAGCGGCTCATCACAAATTTACGCTAATTTTTTTTACGCATGTCTGCAAGGAGCAATGACTCTCCTTTGCGATTTTACATTTGGCGTGCTGTAAGGAAGCAGCGATTTTTTTTTAACTGCGTCTTTATTTGCAATGTGCTGTGACGTTCGAAACCGAAATATCACAGCGTCATGCAATATGCANCTTTGCGATTTTACATTTGGCGTGCTGTAAGGAAGCAGCGATTTTTTTTAACTGCGTCTTTATTTGCAATGTGCTGTGACGTTCGAAACCGAAATATCACAGCGTCATGCAATATGCATATACAGCGGACAGGTAGTAATGTGTTGCAATGTTCTTGATGCTAATTGACTAACAAATGCAGACTAAAAAATTAAATTCTGCCAGGGTACGAAAGTAAAAGGAGTATCTTGAATGTTTTTGATAACTGATCTAAGTAAGTGTTTTTTTTATTACGAAAAGTAAAGATACATTTTACAGTGACATACAAATACATGGGTCATATTGAAATATAACTTTTGACCAGAAGGAAGTTATAAACTGCCTGCAGCAACATCCGTCACCTCCAGTCATTATAATGTATTACCGAAAATGTTTAGAGTAAAATAGACAGTGACCCATGTTTTGTGAGAGGGGATAATTTATGTAGTACAAAGGCGAAAGGCAATATGGCCCCCAACCCGGGGGTCACGTGGCCGAACGCTGCTCTGGTATCAGACAAGACTTCGCATTGTGTCGCCGCTGTCATGTGTTCATTGGTTGCTGTCTTTCTGAGAATTTTTCCTCACATTTTACTTAACTAGATCAACTAAACACGACGTTCGAGCACCTTGCTAGATAAGTTATGTATACTTAGAGGGTGAGCGATGTAAAGAGAAGAAAAACATTTTTTGAGGCCCGTCGGGTTACCAAATAAAGTTATTAATTTCCCCACGTATTATCAAAACGCAGGAGTGTTCGTGTTTAATGTCAACATCCGTGTGTACCGTCTAGGTGCTCATGCCGGGCCAGCCAGAGGTTGGGCGCTGGCCATCACATGGCCTTGGCTTTCACACGACAGTCACGCCAAAGAGTGGATATACATTTTTTTAACGTGGCCAGTCATAGGTTGAATTACGCATTCCTTTAATTTCCACAACTTTGCCCTTTTTGGGGAATGCAGGGGTATAAGTTACCCTTTGCTTTTACTGATTTTTCTTGCGTTTTTATTTTGGCGTGTGGCTTCCTGTTGTTGGACCGCACTATTTTTACTTATTTCTCATTTATTACATGCATTTCACCACGTAAGTGGCTTGTCATTTCTATCTATTTTTTCCCTTAAGTGGTGCCCGGAGTATGAAAGCGGCGCGGTTTTTTAAAGAGTAGATAAATACACAGAGGCGAAATGGCGTCGCGGTTCCTTTGATGTGGGCGTGCCAATTGTCTGATTGGCGACGCGAGGATCTCTAAACGGAACTCGTGTCTGATTGGTTACCGCGTGCTGCGAGAGGTTCCTTATCGGCTGGGCTGCCAACTGGCGAGGAGTTTACCAGGCGCTTATTGGCGAACGGCGTCCCAAAATTTTGCCGGGGTGTGCGGCTGGCGTTCGTCGCATTATTTATTTATTTTATTTCGGTTTTATTTATACCGGTGAAGTTAAGGCTTCAGTGCCTTCTCTTACACTTAACCAGGCTATTTCGCCTCTGTATTCTTAAGTATAGTCTATTCGCGATTTCTTCACACTTGTCGAATTGAACCTTTGAAACGTTCTTGGTCGTTTCCTAAACGTACCATGTATCACAACCATCTTATACTCGTGTTAGCATAAAAGTACCCTTAGTTTTTGTTAAATTGAACTTTTACTTTTTTTGTATCTGTACATTATAATATTTCATTTATAATTAGCTAATTCGAATAAAAATGGGGCCACGGTGACTGAGCGGTAAGACTGCTCGCTTCCCACAGAGGTGAATCGGGTTCAATCCCCGGCCAGTTGACTCCGGATTTTCACAAGTGGGAATCGTGCCGGACTATGCTGCTGGTCGACGGGCTTTCTCGGGGATATCACGTTTCCCCCACCCTCTCATTCCGGCGCTGCTCCATACTCACCTCCCTCCACCTTCATCGGCTCTCAAGACCTCTTGTTAGGAGCCGCCCAAATCTCTTCACTCATTCCCTCACTCGAATAAAAACAGAGAGAAAATAGATGTGTTGGTAAAAATAATTCTCATGCTAAATATTATTACACTGAGTGCGCACTAATGCGGTGCGTTTCCCCTTTGGTCTAATTTTCTACACCCGATTCAGCTTTGTTTGCATGGGGTGGAGGAACACCTTGTAAGTAGAACTCTAGCAGGGCTTCAGAAAAGTTGGAAGTAACCTTGAATGGACTATACTCTGTTGTGCCATGGGGCTTGACACCTTGGCGTGCATGGTACGTTCGCAGAGCAGCCTTCAAGTCCACGTGAGTGCGCGATAGGATGGCCGGTTCACGGTAAATTAAACACTTTTAATATATATCGTGAATAATTAATATCACAGTTGCATAATGCAAACATTTTTGTAAATGAAACTTATGAATCCGTTTAGAATTACTTACTTTTACGGAAGAGCCGACAAAATTATGCCAGTCGTCATTTCTGGGACTTTCGCACTTTCCAAGGGCGTTTGAACGTTTACTGGTAGCAACGAAGTTAAAAAACGTTACCTTATTTTTTACAACATAGGCTTTTGAAGTATGTGACACAAAGGAACTGCGCCGAGACAGTACACCAAAATTTATTGTGGCTAATTTAATCCAAAAATATTAGGTTGATAATTATTTTCGTATATTTCACAGATTCTTAACAACATTTAAAAAAAATATTGACTAAATTGAAATTTTGCAATTTTTTTTGTAGTTTCTTTAAGATTTTGGCGATTATTTTCCGTGTGTTTGTTGATGAATATACCGCACAATAAAATTCACTGTGTTTAATTGAACATATAGGTTGACGGCCAGAACCGTGGTAATACTAGCAGAACAAATACGAACAAAAGTAGTTTTGCAGTGCTGTGTTTAAATTAGCTGCCACTGAATTTAGTACATTTTTGTTTTGTACACGTGGCAGTAGGAATCACTGCGTAGTGGTAGCCGGTTTCTAACGATTCCTCGACGTGACTTGAGGCCATGAGCTCTCTGTAGATGAGAGCAAGGTCGCCAGTAGTTGAGGTATCGGGGCAGTGCCGTGTCCTAGTGTCCGAGAAAGGTGACCAACTTGTCACCGGAAAGGTCAGGTTACGCGGTAACAGACAGCCTGTCTTTGACGAGGCGACACTTCAGCTCGCTAGATTTCATCGGCTATGTCGAATTTTACATTTATGTGCCCCAACTTTCTTTTCAATTAAATAACTAAATATTTATTATTTTATTACGTTTACACATTATACACATTACGAATAATTTCAAATGTAGTCGTCAAATTTTATCCATTTTTTTATATTTACTCTTTGTTAAAATTGTTAAATCTAAGGAATGGCGTACCGCCTTAACTTCCCATAAAAATACGATAATAAATAAATAATTGTGAAGTGGCAAGAATCTACTAATATTCCAAAATGATGCTGCACTAATTACATGATAATTACGAGTACTTGACAAAAGTTGATTATTTATGTTTTTTGTAGAGTGTAACGTATATTGCAAGAGCATTATAGCTCTAGTTTCAAAATAAGTTTCCCTAAACAACTGAAAGAAGCTAGGAACCAGTAATTCAACATGGCGTGTAAGTTCGAGCCGGGGTTTTCGACTGCACTGTTGTGTTAGCTGGAGGTGCCTGTGCTAATCGAGTTATCTCAGTCCTTTTCAGCCGGGTTCCCCATGTCAGTTGCTGTTGTGAGGGTGTCCCTAACATGGGAACTGCGGCTCTCTGCGCGTCGACAGCCTCGTCTACTTTTATTCACAACCCAAAGTCCACACGAGCAGAAGACGAAGCTCGCCTGACGCCCTCATAAGGCTGCATGGCGGGTATGGGCACGGGCCTACTGAGTGTTTTTCCGTGGGAACAGAATGCTCCGAGGAAAAACCACTTCATTGTTTTGTCGCCACTGCTGATGCCGTGGGATCCGCCACTCGGCAAAGCGAGAAGTGAAAGTCTGTTGCAGCCGAGCAAGGCTTGGTCACGGAGTATTTAAAAATACAGAGCTGAAACACTCGCTTATATCGCGAACTGCACCCGCACACGTCAAAAAAATGGCGTCACTGGCCAGAAAAGTGTTGGGACTAAGTTTATTTCTACTACAAATTCGGAACAAGGCGTGATTTCTTATGGGAGAGTTTGGCATAGGGAGAATTTCCGCCGCTAAGTGCACAGTGTTACAAAAGGTCACTTTTCATTAAAATTTTAAGCTACGTGAGTTATAAAAGATAAAGATTTTACATAGTGAAGAAGTTATTATATGGTTTATTTATGATTATTGCAATTATGCTGTTTTTTTTAACGTAGAAAATAGAGGAAATGTGGTACCTTGCTGACACTAGCGCTTATCTGGCGGCGAAAATGTTTTCTTTGCCAAACTTGTGACATTGATCTTCCCAACGTGTAGTAGAAGTAACCTTTGTTGGAACGCCGCTGGCCAGTCAGCGACTGGTAACCGACTCGAGAGCCGGCAGCACAGCAAATAGGGAACTTTTCGAAAGCATGCAGTAGCTAATCAGACACTTGGCCCGTTTTCAGAGCCTCGCGCAGCCAGATAATGGCCACGCCTTCATCAAAGGAACCGCCACGTCATGTGCACTTATCTAATGTTTGGCGGTAGTCTACCCGAACTGCATTTCGGAAGTAGCGAGTTCAATGCCAACGTATTGCACCGCCGAAGGTCTCCTCACTCCTCCTTCCCCCTTGGATACCCAAACTCATTCCAGGCAAATGCCGAAACATTACCTTAAATATGGCTTCCCGATACACTGCACATTAGCATGCTTGTCTGTAACTAACGCAAAGCTAATGGCTATCATTTAAAGTATTACACATTTACTTCTGGGGGGTCGCGATGGCTGAACGGTTAGTCTGCTCGCCTCCCACCAAGGCAAACTGTGTTCTATCCCCGGCGGGTTTTCTTGGAGATCTCCTTCATCCCCCCGCCCCCTCATGCCGGCGCTGCTCCATACTCACCTCAGTCACCCTCATCGACTCTCAGGACCTCGATGTTAAGAGCCGCTCAAATCGCTTCACTCGCATTTACTTAACTGTGAGCTATGGATATTCAGCTCACGTCACCAAATTAACACTGCCTAAAATAAAAAAAANACTCGCATTTACTTAACTGTGAGCTATGGATATTCAGCTCACGTCACCAAATTAACACTGCCTAAAATAAAAAAATAATAGAAAATTGTTATGAATATTAAAATAATCTTAATAGTTTGCATATGTTGTCATACGGACTATTGGNAAAAAAATAATAGAAAATTGTTATGAATATTAAAATAATCTTAATAGTTTGCATATGTTGTCATACGGACTATTGGAGAAGTTTGGGCGTTTCTTAACATCGGGGTCTTGAGAGATAGGGACTATTGTTTGGTTTTTTGAAGTCGCTCATAGTCTTTATTTTACACTTTAAATATTTCGCATTTACTTGCTCTGCTAATCAGAACTACTTTATGGATACAGCAAAAATAGAAAGCATTTGATTTACCGTAGTATATTTCCTAAGGCATTGCTTATTGTGTCATTATTAATAAAAAAAACCGGTATTTTTAAGACGTAATATTTTCGTAAGTTTCGTGATTACAGTGTTAAAATAGGAATCGAACAGTCACGTATGCTTGCCACACAGCAACAGCAAGGCTTTGTATGCGTGAATTCGTCCGTTATGTCGTGATTTGTGAACGCCATTCATGACGTTTATTATATGTTCTTATGAGTTTGATTTATGTAAGGAACAAATTAATTCCGGCGTGGTGGGATTGTAGGAGTAGTTTTAAAAGTATTGATTGCTCTTAGTGTTTTTTTTGTGGTGTATTATAAAATAATGCGAGAAAGAAAAACATTCAACTAGTTATAAATTACGACAAACATTTCAACTGCAGGTACAACTTTTTAAAAAAAGGTCTAAGTAGTAATTAAATTTCTACAATTAACATTCGCTATATTAGTTTCTATAATTGCCGTGACTATCTCCCCGCTATAATGTTGATTCTCAGTGCGTACTTAGGCTTAACAACAATTCGAGTACACACAACGCTTAATTCTGAAGTTGAATTTTTAGAACCCTCCACACCATCCTTCGCATTCTCATTATTTAAGGTGTTATTTTATTATTTGTTGTACCGTGGTACCGTGAGTTACAGTAGATTTTTCTCAACATATAAAAGCTGCATCTGAAAGAAAACAATACAGTACATTCCCATGTTTGCAAATAAACTACCGGCTTTTCAGGAGCAAAAACGTAGTTGAGTCCACGGTAACTCTGACGTACATGGATGTAAACGGTCGCCGTCGAAGTAGTGGAGCGGAGAGACTTGGGCGGCACTTACATCGAGGTTTGATAGCCGATCCGTCGAAGTACTGCATTATCCGCGCGAAGCGAAAAGAACGCTGTGTCGACAGAACTTCCTCTCTACAACGGTATAACACAGTCAAGAACAGCCTGGTGAAGGTACTTAACTGCGCCTTTCACCTTTCACTCCGCCGTTGAATACGGCCTGGTTAGCGGCTGCAGTACGAAGATGATTCTCGTTATATAAACGGAGGTGTCCTAAGCGGATTACAGAACTGGAGGTCGTGGGTCGGCGTCCTGTATTGAGTCTCTGTTGGAAACGGTTGTTGACACGCGACCACCACGGGATAAATAAGCATGTAGAAGCGAAATTGCGTGGTGGTTCCTTTTATGGGTGCCATTCGCTGATTGGCTGCGCGATGCTCTGGAAATGGGTCTTGTGTTTGATTGGCCGTCGTGTGCTGTTAGTAGGGATGCCGCCTGCTAGTTACCAGGTACTGATTGACGAAGGGCGTTGTGCCATTCCGCTGGTCATTGATGCCATTTTGCTAGCGCGTGCAGCTGGAGTATGCTGTAGAAAGAACTGTTTTACTTCTGCAGTCTTGAGTATTCTGTGCCATCACGTGCTTTGTTCTAAAATTTTTGCCTGTGCTAGCGATCTCTCTCCCCTCTGTTTTTGAGCTAAACAAGAGAAGTTTGTCGTTTTCGTTTATATTTTCTCGAGCGCACGAGGTTTCATCACAGAGTAAGTAAGTACACAAGAGACGAAATAGTGTAGTGGTTCCTGATGTGCTCGTACCCATTCTCTGATTGGTTCTTGTGTCTAACTGGCTACCGCGTCCTGAGAAAAAAAGGTTTGCTATTGGTTAGGCTGTCCGCTGGCGAGTAAGTGTCGAGACACTGATTGGCGAACAGCGATCCGACTTGTTGCTGACTAGTGGCGCCATTTTGCTGGCGTGTGTGGCCNTGTCGAGACACTGATTGGCGAACAGCGATCCGACTTGTTGCTGACTAGTGGCGCCATTTTGCTGGCGTGTGTGGCTGGAGTTCGCGAAATAAGCGACTATATAACCTCTTTATTATTATTAAGTACTCTGTGGTTTCATCGTTAGGAATACGCCTGCTTACCATTAATCACTTCCAATCTCATTTTAAATTCTTCATTCCCCACATCGACATGAATTGGATGGACTTTTGTTTTGCAGTAAACGTTTTTATGAATGTTATTCACTTTATCGCACGTGTCGGTAGTCTCTTGAACCTGAATGGGGGCGTTACACCCAACATATCAACAATTTCCGCTTTGTTTTCCCCCGTGATTATTTTTTTCACACCGGTATCGTCAATCTTCCCCACAACTTTGCTGTCTGAACTGATTTGGTGGATTCCTTGAACCATGCATCGTTGCAAGCAACATTCCATACTGCTACAATCTCCCTTTGACATTCCACGTACATTTATAATTATATATATTTAAATTAAAAACAGTTTTATTAGGTACTTTCCTTTAGTGTGGGAGATAATCGTCATTTTGGATTTATCGTATTATCTGTTTTTATATAAATTTTGTTTCGCATTTACCTCAGTAAATGTAATTCTGTTATGGTACATAACTTATATTTGTAGTTTTAAAAAGCCCATTATATTGCAGTGTTAGTGATATTAAATGTATAGTCACTTGCTACAAACTAATGGTTAATTCGCGCGTATAGATTCCAAATGAAAAACTAATTTTTAACTTCAGGTAAATATAGCGAGTCGTACTCTACACCTTGAAAAAATCAAACCTTCATCAATAAACAAATAAAAAAAAAATTATAAATACTAAAGTACCTAAATTTCGCCTTCCTAATAGCCGCCTTTTTCGCGTAAATTGATAAGATTTTTTCTTCGATACGTGAAATCGTATCTCAAGGAAAAACATCGCCTAATGTTTCGTATAAAGTTGGGAACCGTGTCTAATTATTATCTTGTTTTCTCGAAAGCCATCTGCCATTAAATGTTGATGTTAACAAATCCATGTAAATAAAAGCATTCATTAAATTGTTATTGGGTCACGTACGCCTAAGTAGGGGTAGAACCTACGGCGCTTCGCCTAATGGCGTTTTGCCTAACGGTGAATCGCCTGATGGCGATTTACCTAACGAGATTTTGTCTATATAATATTTTGCCTGACGGCAAAACGTCTTTGGGCAAAACGACGTGTCCCCACTAAAATATATATAAAACGGTAACACAGAACGCCTGCAACAGTTACCAACACTCCAAACACCAGAACTAAATTTGTTTAATGCTTCATTTTTCACGACGTAACTACATTTTAGTAGACCTACTAACTGTTGGTATCAGGACGTGCATGGTAGTGAAATGGCAAGAGTTGCGAGCTGCGAATTTTTCGACTCTTAAGTTCAAATACCCTCATCCTACTAATATTATAAACGCGATAGTCTGTGTGTGCATGTTTATTATCCCAATCAGCTCCATAATGGCTGAACGGATTTTGATGAAATTTGGTATGTAAGTACTTTAGGTCCTGGAATAGGACATAGGATACTTTTTATCCCGGAAAAGTGCACGGTTCCTGTGGAAAAACAACAAAACGTAATTCTGCAACGTCTGGGAACGTGACCGAAATATTTTTTTCCTCTGGTGTCAGAATTTATCAGGCAGCCCAAGGACCTCTGAAAGGGCTTAACGACTGCTATCAATCGTTAACAACCAGGACCGAATATTTAACGTGCCCTCCGAAGCCCGGAAGCGCTCAGATGTTATGCCACTAAACGGTCACCCATCCAAATGTGTACCGTTGAGAACGTTGCTTAACTTTGGTGATCGATAAAAATCCCTCAGCCAAGCGCAAAAAGTAGTACCTAGGTACACTTATTTCTTAATCTACAACTTGATGAAACTCACGTTTTGATTTCCATACATCGACGCTGGAAAGCGGAAATGTGGTAACTACGCGATAGTTGCACAAATACGCTCCTAAAACAATACACTACTTCTTCTCTATCGGGTAAAAAATATTTCCTTCCTTTTGGGTTGTCGTAATCAGTTAAAAACCTAACCCAACATAGTATAATTTTGTAATTCAGTTTTCTCATAAATGTATTGTCTTTTCCCAATTTATTTGTGTATCACTGAAAAACTCAATTGTACCCGGGCGAAGCCGGGTCGGTTCACTAGTACAACATATTTTAATTTTTTTTTTATGCATTGATAAATACCTACATTATGAAAACTGAATATTTTTTTTCATTATTTATTTTAAGTTGGAATTACACAAAAACCTAGTAACAAATTTACAGAGGGTTTCCGTGAATTCACGGGATTTTTTTTTTTTTTACAGGAGGTCCATTATTTAAATGAAATAAAACAAGTGTGGATTTGTGGATAATGTTGCTAGTACTTTTTGTAATTTCACTGACATTTTTTTGTNTTTCAAAATTAAACTCCAAATACGACAGTTTAATTCTACAGATTTTAGGAAGCAAACACAGAATAACTAAAAAAAAGGACAGTCCTAGATAACGGTTTTTACCTTTGGTTCGTTAGTGTGTACGCGACTTTAAGCATTGTGTGCTGCGAACGTGCACTGAAAAAAAAAAATAAACTTGACTGGTAAGCACACATTAATTTAAATTTCGTTCTTAAACAAGACGCATTCTTGGCTCGNAAAAAAAAAATAAACTTGACTGGTAAGCACACATTAATTTAAATTTCGTTCTTAAACAAGACGCATTCTTGGCTCGGTAGTTAGGCTCTGGTCTCTTACTGCCGAGGTCCACTGATGCATTCTAGTTCAAGGTGGGCCAGGAATTTTGGGACGTGGATCCTCGTGTGTGGGCTGTAGTGGACACAACCATTGTGTGGGGCTCTTCTCGGGGTATTCCCACTTTCTTACCCTCATTCCACATCACCACTTCCATCTCGTCCTTCACCTCGTTCATTATTCGGGCGCGGACCGGATCGTGCAGATTTACAATCATGAGTAACAAATCATCGTGTTGTGTCAGTCAATGAAATCTACCCGTCTACCTCACAAACAATATTTTTTTTTCCTTTGGGTGTCCTTGCGTAGCTGCATCAGTCTTGCATTGGCAGGGGCGTTGGTGGAAGGTTCTGTATTTCACGTCTGACTTTTAACCTTTTTTAAATGTAAATTTTTTATCGTTCTTTGTAGTCGTCTTCGTACTCGGTGACATTAATGTGGCCGCCAACCCACGCCGTTCAACGACGTGCACATTTTCTAAGACTTTTTATTTCTAAATATTCTTAGTTACGTGCTCTGTATTTTNTAGTTACCTGCTCTGTATTTTATAGGCGGCGTCTGCTTACTAATAACATTTAGGAAATGTTCCACATACGCATATAAACGTCTATCTGTATTTTCGCGATAATGACTATCTGTATTTTCTCGATAATAAAAAAAATATTTAAACAGTAGTTTTAGCGATTATTGATAGGTATAGCCATTTAGGTGAAGAATTTCGAAGGGAGGTATAGTACACCTTCTTTACTATCACGCCGTTTGANTTGATAGGTATAGCCATTTAGGTGAAGAATTTCGAAGGGAGGTATAGTACACCTTCTTTACTATCACGCCGTTTGACGCTGATCACGGCACGTTGCTCTTGAAAATACTGCACATAAATATTCAAAATACTGCCGTAAGCGATCTGAGCGTCTTGACATCGAGCCCGTAATGAACGACGTACCTGGTGAAGACCATAGATTATCATAGCTTATAGCAAAAATATTTTAATACATAACAAAAATAATAATAATGCGTATGGAGTGTTACACTCTGGGGTGGACTACCGGATGTCGAGTTGTGGCCAGGAGTCCGTCTTCATCCCTGAAGTATGACGTGAAATGAAACACTAAGAAGGAGGGGTGAAAAATACAAGGGCGAGAGGGTGGATGGAAGTACCAAACAGTAGATTAGTACACCGTGACAAAATGGCGTGGCGGTTTATTTGATGTGGGCGTGCCCATTCTCTGATTGACTGCGCAAGTCTCGGGGAAGGGGGAGGGGGGTGTATAGAATTTGGCTCCCCTGTTGCTGCAAAATGCGCCCCTACCCGAAACTTTATTTTCAAATCAACACTCTAAATCCGAATCAGTGATATCCATCAGCGAAAAATCTTTCATTGAAAATCAGTTTATAAGCTACTGCTGACCGGTGAATCAAGCAAATTAACTGGGAACAAGTGATTTATAGCAGTGACATTCTTGACATTCAGTGGGAAATTACCAATAAATCAGTGAAACTCGACCACTATATTAATTGGTTATCTGGCACTGATTATCAGTTCCTTAATTCTCACTGTTTTTACTGATTAGCTCAATTCTCACTTATTCAAGTTTAGAGTGAACCAAGGCTGTATTTACACCCACCAACACACAAATACACATAGCTTCTTATCCACTTATTTTGACACAAAAATACTAATAGGTTTACTGGTATAAATATTAATATTTATTATTATTATTAATATAAATTTTTAGTAACAATACGTACAGTAGGAATTTTAAACTANGTATAAATATTTATATTTATTATTATTATTAATATAAATTTTTAGTAACAATACGTACAGTAGGAATTTTAAACTGTGTTGTTTTCTTGTGGCGGTTGTGACGTCGTTGGCGCCCTCTATTTTGACTGGGGAAGGGGGAAAAATGCCCCGCTNTGTTGTTTTCTTGTGGCGGTTGTGACGTCGTTGGCGCCCTCTATTTTGACTGGGGAAGGGGGAAAAATGCCCCGCTGGCCATCCTCCTCTCCCCAACTCTTTTTCCGACGCCGCCGAAAGGTTCCCTACTGGCGAGTATGTTACCAGGCGCTGATTGGCGAACGGTGTTGCAACATTTTGCTGGGTAGCGACGCCATTTCGATGGCGTGTGTGACTGGAGATCGCGGTACAAGATGCTGTTTCTCCTCTGCGTATTTAAGTAATCTCTACCAGAGCCTTGGGTGTGGCATTTGACGCGCGTATCAATGTATCCCTTATCGCTCCTGCACTCCTCTGCCACAAACGCGAAATACTTTGAGGTAGGCGACTGCCTCCAGCGTCGAAGAGAAACGCAAGCTGACGGGCCCACGGTGGTGGCGCGGACCACGTGTTGCAGGCCCTCCAGCAGCGCATTCGTCTCGCGACACTCCTTTCCGTCGTGGCCCGGCCCGCCAGCCTGTCGTGAGCGCAATGANCCCCCCCCAACATCCCGGGGACGCGGTGGCTGAGCGATTAGCCTGCTCGCCTCCCACCAAGGCTAACCGTGTTCAGTCCCCTGCCGGGTCACTCCCGGTCTTTCGCACGTGGGAATCGTGCCGGACAATGCCGCTGGTCGGTGGGTTTTCTCGGGGATCTCCCGTTTCCCCTGTTATACTCACCTCAATCACCCTCATCGGCTCTCAAGACCTCGCTATTAAGAGCCGCACAAATCTCTTCACTCACTATTCCCCCTTCACCATCCACTTGTATAACACACCTCCCTCCTATCGCCTTTTTTGTTGTTAAGGAATCTCCGTTCCGGCTAGATTGTCTGCCACTACACCAAGATATTTCATGGAGAATCGACCTCCGGCATTATTACGGCAGATTCGNTTTCATGGAGAATCGACCTCCGGCATTATTACGGCAGATTCGTATTGGAGCACAACTCAGATCAATGGCGCCTTCCTTTTGGCGCACAAGTTAAAAAAGTGATACGGTTTGTTTGCAAGTAATTTAAAACTTTTTAAATAGCCGCCATTTTAAAAAAAAATTATTGCCTGCAGTTTCACGTATTTCTTCTTAAATAATTATTGAAGCAGTACATAAAAGTGATGATGTTGCCATTGTCTAGAAAATGCCTAATCTAACTGGCTACCACGTAAACCGTATTCCTTTTGTCTCTCGCTCATGGAGATGTTAGCTGAATGCACCTTCGCGCTGATTGGGAGTATCTCAGTCCTTGTCCAGAGACTGCTCGGCGCGGTGTGTTGCTGTTATATTTCTTCGGAGGTCGGGTACAAAATTTTGGCGAGTTTTCTCTGAAATTACGACCTGGGAAGCGGCTAAGCCATAGTGTCGATGAAGTTGTCTCTCGCACACGGTAAAAAAAAAGAGAAAATAAATTGTATTCGTTTTTCTGACAGTGGCACTTGATCGATGAATGGGTACAGTCGTTAGGCCCGTGTCTATGTTGAATTTCACGTGTGATGGAAATATTCGAAATAGGGCGGGGAAAAAAATTGCCTGTCTTTCAATTAAGGCAGCTGAAGTGCTTTACTTGAATTTGAGGATATTTTATGGTTTCAAGTCGTAAGATCGGTGATAACTTGATAAAAGTACCAAAAATTAGTATTTTCGTGTAAATATGGTATAATTTATAATGTTGAGTCGTACAAATAAAAAAAACTCTTTTTACATGAAGTTTGGTTTCAGCTTAACATCTTCTTGAAGTCACAGGAATTGCGTGATGCAATTTCTTTGGAATCCGACTCTTTTTCACCTGCAGTAAGGATTTTAACTTCTTGCTATTTTCACTTCAAAATTTATCTAAATTTTAAAATACGGGTAAACCGAATTACAAATTTCCAAGAAAATACTCTTCATGACTTCCTGATAACAAAGAAAATTATTTTGTTTTGTTTTGTAGTATTGCGTTTTTTTCCTTTTCTATTTTAAGATTTGCGAGAAAAAATATATTTAAACTAATATTATAAATGAAAAAGTGTGTTTGTTTGTTTGTCCTTCTTTCACAGCCTCGTCTCACATTGAACTTCCATTACAAGACAGTACTTTAGGTTATTCACGGTAATGTGAGCACTTTTGAAAGCCCTCTCATTTTGAATAATAGTCAAGAAATATATTTTATTTTAGCCTTAGACGTTAACTTCCGGGTGCGGTGGAATATACACACTGTGTTTATTTTTTACCTGGCTATATTTATTTAAAAAGGTGGTTAAAGGATAAAAAATGACTGAAAGGAAAAAGTAACTAGGGCCTTAAAAGTGCTCACTTTACCATTGATCTGTAACGTAACTAGTCAGGAATTTAGTTCCTCCAGTGTAAGATACGTGTACTTTTGCAATATGATTTTTCAACCGTACTTCGTATGAATATATTGTAGTTATTAAAATTGAATTTTTTAAGATTTTAAGGTTTTTGTTTTGGTGTCCATACATTTATTATCCTTGTTTGAAACGTGAGGATGCTTTTTAAACTGTGAAATTATTTAGATTAAGTTTAATGCCAGGAGAAAATGGTATGCAATGACATTATTCTTACTTTCATATATTTTCTTACTTTACAATCTTCCTTGACAATCTTACAATAGCGATTAATTTTGTTACGTGGCGTTCGCTTTCGTATGCCTCACTGGGTTCTAGTTTTCAGCGAGACATGTAATCTGTGTTGTCACCTCAGTGATTAATTAAGAATGTCAGTGTTTCTTTACGATGTGAAGTTAGAAACCAAACACGCTCATTTTTTCCTTATGGTTGCCCAGAAGCCGAGAGTAGGTTCGCTATCGTTCGTTTTACCTTGAACGTTATCCCGGCGAGGTGCGATCTGGTCGCTAGCCCCNNTTCAGTGAGCCTATAAACCCGCGAGGAACTTATATTGTTGCCTGGTTGAGAATTTGGTTTAGGGAAATGAAATACACGTGCGTTCCTGTTAAGAGCGTTGGCCACGGAAAAATCTGTTATTTTATATTTGAGCCATACATGGTTCAACTTGTAGGAATTGTAAGTGACTACCTTATCCTCAGATAAAGTGTTTTAAGACTGCACGGTTTTTTTTGCAAAATGGCACGTCAAAGTCAATATTTTACTGTTTATGTGATGTGCAAATAATTAAAACCATCTTACGTACATAAAAAGACAATTCACGCTGAAAGAAGATACCAAGAGCTACTTTTAGACATCTATAAAATTGTATTAGGGAATTCTTGCATATTTTTGATTTTTGGCTGCCCCCAGATTTTTAGAAAATAACTTTTGCTAAACATACCTTAAAGTGAATTAAAACAAAATCCATCAGATACCCTTTTAAATTTTTTTGCGAATAGTTTGGTTTATTTTATTTGTACATCACAAAAACAGTAAAAGCTTGACTTTGACGTGTCATTTTGCAAAAACCATGCAGTGTAAAGATATTTTATCTTAGGATAAGGTAGTCACAGACAATGCCTACACGTTGAACATTATGTGACTCAAATATAAAATAACACATTTTTTCGAGGCCAACGCCCTCAAAGATATCACCAGGAATTTTTCTGAGCAGAAAAATACGTGCTTCTTTGCTATCGAAGCCTTTTGTAACCTTGATGTATAACCCGTTTCCTGGAAAAATGAAATCTTATGATTAAATGAAAAATTACTTGACAAACAAATTGTTACATTTGCCTCGATAACAGAGCTTGAGTTTATCTATTTATCACACTTAAGTTTTTGTTTAAAATTTATGTCTTCAAAATTGGCTTCAAGAAACCGAATGTCATTAACATGTATTTTCATATACCAAATTCTCAATCAGGTAATAGCCTTAATAAACCAAATATGGCGGGTCTAGCGCCTTCACGAGGCGCTCCCGGCCTCGCAGGGTGACTCTCAGACAGCGAGTGTTACAAAATACAACAGCATTCCTGAGACCGCGGATCCATGACGCGGGCGGGAGTAGGACCTGTCCAATCACGCGCTCCAAATACGAACAATAACGTACATACTTGTAGGTTTCGGGTGCCCCGTTTATTGCACCTCAATAGAATTTTAACATATTTACATAAATGTAATTCTCTACAGCTTTAATACAAATAAATGATTATCATATCATCAGGGGCCCTGGTTTGCCCCGCCTTCTTGACGTGTAGATTTTCTCTCTCCACGCGTAAATGAGAAAGCTGGCACTTTTTTCTGTCCAANAAAAAAAAAAAAAAAAAAAGAAGACTCTTTGCAAAAAGTAGTGGGTTGGCACCCATTATGCTATTAATTACGACCCCTTCCTGCTTTCTCAATCCTCCGCAATGAAACATTAAACTTAAAACTACATATTTAACATTATTCTCAATACACACATGACACTACGCGGATCATTACGAGTAAATATAAATTTGAATCAAGTTTCTATGACAATTCTACCAAAACTTATATTTAAGTGGTCTATTATATTTTCTACAATACAACCATGGCTCAAAATGGCCTGTCACTGTTATAAACGTGAATAAATTAATTAAAGGCTGTTCATGATAAAGTGAGCACTTTTGAAATCAATCTCTCAAATATATGATTGCCCATATAGGCTATTCACGGTAAAAAAGGGAACGTTTTGAAGCCCTCTCATTTGGAATAATAATCAACAAATATATTTCATTGTAGTCTTACACGTTAACTTTTGAATCCTGTGAAATATATACACTGTGTTTATTACTTACATGGCAATATTTATTTTAAAAAGCGACGGAAGGATAAAAAAAATAGTTGATATGAAAAAGTACCAGGGCCTCAAATAAGTGCTCACTTTACCGTGAACAGTCCATAACTATATATAAGCTACAGTACACACTGGAACGCTGGCTCCCAGTTGTTGGCAGCGAAGTAGTAAAAATAGTTCTGAGTCTTGACCTTGTATTGAAAGTGCAATATGTACATTTATGGCTTCTGAAGCCGGTTTTTGTTTTACACACTTAAGAGCACGAATTTGTATATTATTAACGCATTTTGTTTTTATAAAAAAATTGCACGGTTTCCATTTGTATTATGCATGAATAAAGTGTTTATCTTACGTGTAGCGGAATGATACAAAATGACAAGAATAGTGTATCATATGTAGTGCTTTCAAAAGTTCTCAATTAGCCGTGAAGATGCTATGTTAGTAACACATTTACGTTCCTAACAATGCCAAATTTTTACTTTAGCGACGCATAAATGAAATGATCGAGTCTATGGCATTGTTAATTACGAGGAAATATACAAAATATACAGAAAAATGGATCTCAAGAAGGACTTTTAAAAGTGCTCAATTAACTGCGAGCCACTTACATTATCCTTTTTTTTCTTTTCGGGCAGTAAGTGTAGTTTATCTTGAGCTGCGTAAATCTAACCCCTGATGCATATGCAAAAGCACACTGCAGAAGTGGCACTCTCACTGCCAGTTACAATATTGCAGGCGCATTTGGTAGCAAGTTTTAAAGTATGGCAATAGGTAGCGCTGCAGTCGCTTACTGGTTTTTCCTTTTCTCGACAGGTAGCGCGGTGGTTGCCAAGCGGTGTTCGGTGTTGATGTGGTGGCCTAACAGCAGGAGTTGAAGAGGACGTTATTCCAAGATGGAGCCGGTAAGAAAATTATTTGTTACAGTTCCTTGATGGCAACGAGTAGCATACAAGTATTCAGTGTTTTATTGCGAGAGGAAAAAAAAAAGCAAATAATTAAAAATAAGTAACTATTTTGTGTTGAGACAAATAAAAAATTGTAGGTGCCTATTTCGTATGGAAATTTTAATTTTTTACTTTTAAAAGTCATAAATGTTCCGAAGAAATGCACGTGGATGTAACTTGTAGCGTGTAGCAGATAACTGCAGTAGAACGATCGATACCTGCAAAGCCCCAGGCACAATATGTTGGTGGTTGGTGTTGGTATATAGCAGTTGAAGTACAGGGCGGTATATGTGAGATGGCACTATAGGCGGTTGGTATTGGTGGTTGGTCTTAAAATAATTTCAACTCGCGGTTGGTGAACTCTTTACAACCAACCGACCAATCAGAAAGTGTTTTGTTGTTTGGTTATGTGACTGCTAAATTACGTGAAAAGGTTGCAATGGAGGAGGGTAAAGGTGCATTTTGGTACAATGCAGTATCTTTCTGTCACATAACATTTTCAATTATCGTTTACCTCATTACTGTTGATTTCAGACAATCGAAATCTCACCAAATGTAAACAATACGACTTTTTTTACAGCTTTACTGCTACCTGGTGGCTCGTTCGCGAAACATTTTACACCAACGCGCCAACCGTCTATTGTGTGTCATGGAATACGTCGCACGCCAACACCAACCACCGACACCAATTGGTTGTTGGTGTTGGTTGGTAGTAAACTACAAAGCACTCTCTGATTGGTCGTTTGGTGGTAAAAAGTTCAATATTGTCAACTTTATACATGACCAACCGCCAACACCAACACCAACCACCTATTTTGCCATCTCATATATACTGCCCTGTACTTCAACTTCTACCAACAACAACCACCAACACCAACGTCTATTGTACCAGGGACTTTAGTCTTATCAAATTAAGTACTAAAATTATCATAATATTTTGTGTTCTTTAAATTTACACGATAGTGTTTTGTAGAACTGACAGCTTTCATTGACGAGTAAAATAAGAAATTAATATATTATTCATACGCAAGCAACATACCTTGTGATGCTGGCATGAGTACTCCGATGGTAATGTATCGGTACGGAATGGTGGAAAGTACGTTTCAAATAAATTCGCAAAAATTTGGACATATTAAAAAAAAATATTTGGCATGCAGGCACTAATGAATTTAAACCGGTAGTAGTCCTATTATCGTCCTGTTACCATTATGACGAGTTTTTATGTTTTGTCAAAAATAACTTCAACTAGATAAACATTTCGAGAACACTGCTATAGCCTAATTTAGTCAAGAATACATACTGAACTGGTGATAATTTTTTAAAGCGCACCAAACTCAAATATTGATATATTTTTTAAGTAAACTTGATGCTTTATTAACCAAGAGCATTAAAAAATTGTCATATGCCGTAATGTAAATATCAACGGAGGCATTAATTCTCTGGAAAACAGAAATTTAACGGAAATATGAAAAATGTATATTACAATTACAGGCACCACAAGGGAAAATGAAAAATCTTCAACCGTAAATTATATCATCATTACTAATCTGAGCAAGAACAGTTTTAGTGACAGGTCTCTCGGACCACTATGGTCAAATCCAGGTAGTTAAAATTTTCATCCATGTAGCTCCAACTTTGAAACGAAAAACTGAAAGTAAGGTTTGAAGAGACATTCCATTAGGAGAATGCCTTAATAAAGAAATACCAAACACAAACACTTAAAATGAGCCTGAATTTATACAGTACTGCAAAATGCATCATAAGCTGTACAGACATGTCCTTAAATCACAATATATATATATATATATAAATGAAATAATTACAACTTCAAGTAATAAATAAAAAACCAAGTGAAATATTGTTTAACATTAACTCAACAAAAGAAAATCACCCAAAATGGAAAAACAAGAAGAAAAAAAGAATGTAAATCAAACTATTAAGTTTAAATTGTAAAACAGAAAATCCTAGTCAAATAGCCAACATATTCAGCCAATATTTTTAATGGAATTGTTCACATTCAAATTATATAAACCCAAAGTTGGCTACTAGTGAAACATGAGCAGCATCCTCTCAATTCCAGCAATGTTTCTTTTCCCAGTAAGCCATAATAAATTGCCTTCAGTTCAGCAAACGTATGAATAAGTTTTGATCGGGGCTTGATGGCGTGCCAAATATTGTCATAAAAACCTGTATTGAATTATTATCTGTCTCATCATCCCATTTAACTGAGGAATAACTTCCACGAGATGTCTTGCGTGTTATATTGAAACGTCCCGAAGTACTCCTACGCAAAAAAAAAAAAATACCCCCGTGATCTGTGCCAAAATTACAAGCCAATCTCCGTACTGACTACATTCTGAAAAAAAACTGGAAATAGTTAATGCCAGCGTGGCTTCAGACCTGCAAAATCTGCCAATACTAGAGCTGGGCGGGAAAGGTAATTTAAACTCGGGAAAATTTCGGGCGGGAAAAATAATTTCCCGCGGGAAACGGGACGGGATCGGGAATTTTTCAATATGCTAGAAAATTAACGAAATGTACAAATAAAAACTTAAATATTAAGGTATTATGTCAAATTATGCAACCACTATTTGTTATATCCATATTGCTTCTAACGAACTACGTAAACAAACTGTAGAGTGAGTAAATAAAACATTAAAAACAAACTTAAAAATAATGTTTAGTAACAAATTAACGTGTCATAGGTATAGGTTACCGCACTACAAATCACACACAATATTTTAACGTTCATTCAAAACTACAAGTTTATTGATAAAAAATAATCTCTGAATAAAAATTTAAATGTGTTACATCATGCAATAAATAACACGTATGGGTGATTAACAAAATAAAAAACACGAGCAGCACTGTTCCTAACAACGACTATCATTGGGCGACATTATACGTCACGTGAAGTGCTGGCCAATAAAATACCACCTTAGATGAAGAAGATGAGTCGCGTTCGGCAACTGTTCCACGGCCGTATAACCTACAAGAACAAGAATCACATGGCCGTAGAAATGCACGATAATTCTGATTGTTATGAACTTACGTGGGAATGCAATTGCATTCACACCAATTCAAATGTAATTTCACGTGTATGCGTTGGATATGCCTTTCGGCCCGCAATGGAATTATTTGGTGACGTTTATAAGAAGTTCGCAAAATTAAACAAAGTTAATAAGAGTGCGTGAAAAGTAGGACTCGTTTCATAGCCATCTTGATTCTTAAAACAATACGGGTTTAAGATTCCAAGCGTTACTTTCTTAATGCTTGTGAGCAGTGTTCATTAATTCAGCTGCTAAAATACGTGCAGAGGAAAATGTTTATTCACGTACAACTGAGCGCCATTATATCAATAAAAAATACTTTTGTTTTAAAAATATACAGGGCCTACTTCACGAGTCTATAACAAGTGTTTCACTTTTAAAGCGACGGACGGCAGATAAAATACAATTAGCGAAATGGAAATACCATTTAGAGTGATGAGCAGTTATTTATTTTAAGATGGCACACAGAAGTTTGTTTACATGCGACGGCTGGTGGCAAACTTTGTATGCATTATATTTATATGAAACCATTAATACTGATAGGTAAGTTAACTTGCATGTATTTCTTATTTACTTATGCTGGCAAGATTAGGGCCATGTAGGCCCTCTCTTACATGTGTGTTATAGAACACAGATATAACAGCAAAATAGCTTAAATAATTTTAATCCCGAAAAATTTACGGGAAAAATTATTTCCCGCCCGACCTTTTCGAAAAATATATTTCCCGAATTTTTCCCGAAAAGTCGGGATCCCGCCCAGCTCTAGCCAATACACATTATTTGAATTTATTAAAATAACACAGTTGATGCTCTAGATAAAAAGAAATAACTCTGTTGTAGTATTCTGTGATTTCAGAAAAACATTTGACAGTGTAAATCATTCAATACTCTTAGATAAACTCGGGGCATATGGTATAAAAGGTATTGCTCTTGGTTGGTTTGGGTCTTATTTTTCTCATAGATTTCATACAGTAGAAATGTCTTCCATTAAACCGTTATCTTAACGGTGTTGAACCCCAAAAAAATTCATAATTTAATTTTTGTACCAAACATTGTCTAACGTGTACACATTATATATGTGATGGTATTTGACTCGAATAAAAATTTTTTTACAGGTTATATTTTTGAAATAATTTTATGTAAAATTCAAATTTTTTCTGTTTTGCTACAGCCATAACAACAAATACTAACTAAGTTGTAAAAACGAAAAAAATTAAAAAGTAAACTAATGCCATGGGCTACCATGTGACGTATATGCAATCACCACATAACAGTTCATACAATAAAAAAAATATGCTAACATTCCTCTATATATAACAATTGTTTCATATATACGGCTTTTTATTTGGCGATGACATATTTCACGCGGTAGCTCATGGCATTTGTTTAATTTGTAAATTTTTTCATTTGAACTACTTAGTTGTTATAATGGCTGCAGCGAAACAGAAAAATTTCGGATTTGACATCAAATTATTAAAAAAATATAAAGTATAAAATTTTTTTATTCGAGGAAAATGTTATTATATATAATGTGTACAAGTTGAACAATGTTTGGTACAAAATAAAATTATTAATTTTTTGGGGTCCAGCACCCTTATGTAAGTTTCGAAAGTCGTGATGTGATGTTTGGCATTCCGTAGGGGTTAATACTGGCCCTCATTCTGTTTCTTGTTATACATATATATATATATATATATATATATATATATATACACACACACACGCGCGCGCACACACACACACACACACACACACACACATGACTTGCCAGCAAACGTTACAATGAAAAATTTGTCCTTTATGCAGACGACTCAAATATCACCATAAAATGAGATAATATTGTGGCATTAACTGCAGATAATACAAAACAAAAATGTAATCATGGGAATTACAAATTGGTTTAACGAGAACACACTAACCTTGAACAATACCTTAACTAAGTGGATATACTTATATTCAAATCAAGCTCATAAATATCTAGTACTTGAAGTGACAATAAATAATAAAAGTATATCAATTACAGATGTGACAAAACTTTTAAAAGTACACATTAATTAACATTAATATTGGAAACCGCATACTAGTTATTTCTCAAACATAATAAGCACAATGTGCTTCGCCATAAAGCAAGTATCGAAATGTATTAGCCTCAGTCTATGAAAGTTATTTACCATGGTCACGTATAATCTCACTTGCGATATGGTGTCATTTGTCGGGGAAACTCCACCAGTTCCATAAGAATTTCCACGTTACAAAAAAGACTAATAAGATGTATGAGTAACAGTAGCACTGAATCGCCTCGCAAACAAATGTTTGAAAATCTTGACAGTCTACCCTTTCCGAGTCTATATAGTTATGAAAATTTAATCTATGCTATAATATATCTCTCGGACGACAACTACAAAATGTTGATATTGGTACGTAATCAACACTTTCCACTTTCTCAAAAAGTCCTCTCTATTCTGCCGTAAAATTATTGACACCTAAACATAAAATAAACTTTATGTAATGAACCACTGTTTCGATTATGTCAATGATTTTCCGAGCACAAAATTCAATTTACTTGGGAAACATATTAAACACACAAGCAGCATTTACAACGTAAATTAATGCAATAGTGTGTTTTTTTATATGACCACGGGGAAGTAATATTTTGAAGGTCATTAAACAAAGGTAGCCCACAAACCTTTTGGTTGTATAGAATATTGTGTATGAAAGTGCTGTAATGCTGTATTTAAACAGTAAGTGATTAGATGGCATTCCAACTGTAATGATTTTGTACCATTGGTTATGAATATGACGTGTTTTTAATTGTTACATTTGATAAACAATTGCTGTATTTTTTTTAATTATTTATTTATTTATTTAAAACTGGCGAATTCTAACTGTAGGCTACTTGTAAGAATTTGTAGTCACATGGAACAATGAAGGAATTGAATCGAATCTTTTTACATACAGTGTAAACATATGCTACATTTCATAAAGTTATCAGTACGTTTTCCGTATTGAATTTGTTCACGTAAATGGTATTCCAAACGAACTAAGTCTCGAGGTCGTTAAACCAGAAAAGTGGGATCGGATCGGATACAGTCGGATGTAAGTTACATGTAAAGGCTTACTGTACTGAAATAATATTGAAACTGAAATGCATGTACTTTGGAGTAGTATACATGTATAAATTTGTTATTCATTGTTTTTTTTTTTTTTTTAGCACTTACGTTACATCGTCGTTGCATTAAAATAATATCGAACTTTGATATAAGCATTTGGCCGAAAGAATTTTAATCGTAATTTTACATCCACGGTATTCATATTTCATTGTTGCCATCGTAACTTCGCCAACATAAACGCAAGCCACAGTACTGAAATTTATTTCAATTTCGATACAAAGTTTTCATGGAATTGGGTATCGTACTCAGTCGGGATTGAGTACGGAAAATAGTAAAATAGTAGAAACGTTTTGTAAACTACGTGGGAACGTAGCCAGTAGTTTGATAGAACCAGCCTGAAACGGAAGGTGTATATCTCTATACCTGTACGAAACTAACTTAGCGTGAATAACGTGTTAAAATTAATTTATCGCGTTATATTTATTGATATCTCTCGACGTATGCGCTTTAGTACCTTTCAGTGCGCGTAAAGAAAAGTTGATAATAAAAAATGTACACTACATAATTTTAAACCTGAAAATATTACCCCCTTCTCACTCTAGTGAAATGACCTTAGGTGTCAGCAAAAGTGAGCCTTGCCTACATACACACAAAATCCCC
>NQII01001738.1:413647-445993 GCA_002778355.1 Clitarchus hookeri
CGGGGCCTTCCGACGCCAACTTTTCAGCTGCTGGACATCGTGGAGCCGTGCTACCGGCCCGCGCCCACCCCCACACCCAGCCCCAGCCAGCTCTCCGAGGTGATGCCCTCTCAATCCTTGTTCACTATTGCTAGCTCAGCATGTCACGTAGTTGCATAATGTCATTACATAACAACTGAAGTACAACTGGATATCAAATCGAGCCTGTGTAAACGTACGTAAGTCAGTGAGTTTTACCCTTTGATTCATGCATCCTGTAATTATCATAGACTTAAGATGAGATAGACCGATCTCGCTAGCTGCGCGCAACCAGTCTCCGTGTCCCAACATTCAATTGCTTTTCTGCCAACACGACTATCAAAAACGGCGTGTGGATTTGATTTGAGGCTATAACACTGTTTAGTAAACAAGTGCTTTGAGATGCTCATATATTCCCTCTAACCAAGTTGTAGTGGAGTTTGATTAAATCCAAATTGGCGAAAGTATTTTATTCCTATAAAAGTGCTCCTTTTTTAAAAATTAATATGTAAGCAAACACATTCATCATTGTTGACCATGCGACTTTGACAGTTGTGTTCCTTTGGGGTAGGTCAGTGTTGGGTACATGTGCAGAAGAGGAATAAGCGGTCTACGTCATCTTCAGCCTATGGTAATTATTACGAATGTCACTTGTTGGTACCATGACGTATTTAACAACAGTGTAACACTGTCGAAAAAAAAAAATACCGCTCCATAAATAACAAGAATTAACCAAACACCACGGGCATATCTTAAACGGGTTTAAGAAGACATGCGGTANATACCGCTCCATAAATAACAAGAATTAACCAAACACCACGGGCATATCTTAAACGGGTTTAAGAAGACATGCGGTAACAATACGTTACATTTGTGTAATACACATCCGTCCAGAAAGGATCTCGTTAGTGCTCGCGACCGTGACAGTTACCCCGCAGCGAACGTGCGTGTGCAGGGAAGCGAATTAGAAAATGAGTTTTCTAGGTCTTACTAGTGCCCCCTGGCATTATAAAGGGGTGGGCGGGAGAGAGCCGTACTGTGCGATCGAAACAAAGACGGTTGCTCCAGAATTAAATCTGACTGCTGACCAGTGTTGGTGATCACTCACAACCAGCTAGCTATTGGTTGTTGCAAACGTAGAGTGAATATGGGGTAGAGCGATCTCGCTGGTTGCACAGAACCAAACTCCGTGTCCCAACTTTGAACTGCTTTGTTGCCAACACGACTATCGTAAACGCTGTGGATAGGATGTGAGATTATAGCACTGGTTATGTAAACAAGAGCTTTGAAATGTTTGCATACTTCCTCTGGCCAATTTTTAATGCAATTAAATTAAAGCGAAATTGGCGAAAGTATTTTATCTTATAAAAGTACTTGTCTTATGAAAATTAAGATATAAACGATCACGTCCCTCACTGTTGACCGTGTAACTTTGACAGTTGTATAATTTGGGGTAGGTGAATGTTGGGTACATGCGCAGAAGACGAAGAATCGGTCTACCTCGTATTTAGTTTGCGCTGCGGTTACAAAGAAGGAATTTCACTGATTTAACGGTGATTTTTAGAGAATTCCTCTGCTTCGAGGCGCTGGTTCAAGGTGCATTCGAGTTTTCCGCCAGTATGTATAAACTTGTTACGAAATTGATTCTGATGTGGAGTGTGGTTGGTTGTATAGAGGTATCCGTGAGTGGGCAGTCGTCGTAGACAGCTACTTTTGAGTTCAGTTGAGTACACGAAGTGTAACAGGATCTTAACCTAAGAGATAAAGTAGTGAAGAAACCTGTGTAGTCGGTTCGTGGTTAGTGAGCACTTTTAAAGGTCATGCGTGGATTTATTCTTTCAGCTCTCTGCCACGTGTAAAAATTAACTTCGCCATTGGCACAATGACAAAGTATCCTTGCGTTGATCAAACGACATTACGAAGAGGCAAGAAACTTAGATTTGATACAGTTACGTCAGCTATTGTTACCATGTGCAAAAAAAAATTAACCGGTGCCTCCTGCAACATATTTAATCATTACAGTGTCAGTAAGACATAAAACCTGAACTTCTATTCCTGACTCGTTACTAACATTGCTGTGCTAACTCCGGTCAATTTTTACGTTAAATGTATGGAATCACGAACAAGATTATATTTTTTCAAAGGTCAAGTTTAAATATGCCTAGTTAACCGTGAGAATGGTACAGCAAGTGAACGTTATATTTTGTCGAAGGAAATAAACGTTACTAACCCGCTTCCCCTTGGTTCGTCACTGGCAAGTAGGGATTAAACATGCGACCTTCAGCATGCGAATCAGGAAATACTGTAGTCGTGCCNCTTGGTTCGTCACTGGCAAGTAGGGATTAAACATGCGACCTTCAGCATGCGAATCAGGAAATACTGTAGTCGTGCGATCAAGCACTCTTCATGAAGAGTTCTACGTACTTCCACGCAACACAGTTCCGTGATCTCCTGAAATATATAAAGATGCCACTTATAAAATTGCATTTTTTAAATTATTTCAAATGTAGCAATTCATTTCAAGGATGTCTCCTTTATCAACATACTTTTCGTTTCCTAGAAAAATATTGCTTTTATTCCTGCAGTGATAGACTACTCATCCTATCTTATTTTAGGAAGTTTTTACCCTGGGCTTTTATAATTCATAAACGATTTGTAATTATTTGTAAGGTAAAACTAGGAAGTCATTCACCCAGCAAGCATTTTTTATAGTCCGAGCAAGTAATATAGGATCAGTACTTTTCAGACGAACACCAAAAAAATGGGAAATGAACAGATTTTAACCACCTTGCTTGACGTGTCGTTTTACATTTGGTTGAACGCTCACTGCTTGTTCAAATAGCGTTAGTTCCGCTGGACTGCAATGTCCCTGATGCAGGTAGCTGCACCAGAGAGCTCGCTTGTTCTGTCAGCTGCGCCGTTCCGCTGGACTGCAATGTCCCTGATGCAGGTAGCTGCATCAGGGAGCTCGCTGGTTCTGTCAGCTGCGCAGTTCTGCTGCGGCCTCGCTCTTTGTGTGTGCTCGTGGGTCCCGTCAATACTATCCGCAGTCGATGGGCGTAGCTCCATTGTCCACCTCCGATTGTTCTGGCTGACTGGTGACCATCGCGCGGGCACCACACGCTCGTCGCACGGACGCCCAGGCCGCCGGAGCGACCCTACCAACACAGCAAGTGTTGAAGGCGTGTCTCAAGCCACTAAACTAGTGTCGATCACTTCTAGCGAAGGACCTAAACGTCCACGCACCATATTCCATTCTATGGTTAGACTACTCGTCTCACACTTCGGCGAACCGGGTTCGATTTCCGGCGTGGGAATCGCGCCGGACGATGCCGCCGGTCGACGGGTTTTCTCTGGGACCTCCCGTTCCCCCCGTCCTTGCATTCCTGCGCTACTCCATACTCATATCGCTTCGCTCTCATCTGCTCTCAAGACCTTGATGGGATTTTTGCTGACTTCCGTTGTGTAGTTGGTTCTGCCCCCACGAGCATACATTAAGATGTGAGAGGTCCTGGTCCCAAACCCAAGGTAATTAACGTATGTACCATTTTTTTCTCGAAAATGCAGGCATTTTTAATTGTGGAACTCCCACCATGATTTGTTTATCGTTCAAAGGGAACACTGACCAAAGAAAATAGCATTTGTCACGATTAGAGGCCTACGTACACGATTTTGGGTGTAGTTTAATTAATTTTGCAGTGATAATAAATGTTGATGCTGTGCTTAAAATTTGGTCGTTTGCTAGAACATGGCAGCTGTTAAAAGTGTGTGAAAAGCTTGCTCCGATAAAAAAAAATGTTATCAGCAACAGCCGTAGGCCTACTTTCACCGTACCTCGAGTTAGCGACCCCCATCACCAAGACGGCGNAAAAATGTTATCAGCAACAGCCGTAGGCCTACTTTCACCGTACCTCGAGTTAGCGACCCCCATCACCAAGACGGCGATTAAACAAATGTTTATTACATAAATATGCGTGTTTCTGTGTAATCATTTAGTTTAACAGGCGTCTGAACTGTCCCATATCAGCCCCAATACGTAACCAATACTTAACACATTACTACCTGCACGTAACGATAGGCGCGTGACAAATAAAATGTAACCGTTGAAGATTAATTGCTTTCTTAAGTTAATTAATTGAGGCAAAGTTTTCAGTCGTTCAGTTTAGGTAGAAATCCACATTAAAGTGAGCACTTTTTGAAGTTCTCTCATTTGGAATAATCCTATCCTACTAATATTACAAATGCGAAAGACTGTGTGTATGTGTGTGTATGTTTGTTACCACTCAGCTTCATAACGGCTAAACGGATTTTGATGAAATTTTGTATGTAGGTACTTAGGTCCTGCAATAGGACATATGATACTTTTTATCCCGGTAAATTGTACAGGTCCTGTGGAATAACAACAAAACGCAATTATGCAAGGGCTGGGAACGTGACCGAACTCAGCTCCATAACGGCTGAACGGATTTTAATGACATTTGGTATGTAGGTACTTTAGGTCCTGGAATAGGATATAGGGTCCTTTTAAATTGCACGGTTCGTGTGGAATAACAACAAAACGTAATTCTGCAACGGCTGAGAACGTGACCGAAATATTTTTTTGCTCTGGTGTCAGAGTTTATCAGGCCGCCCAAGGACCTCTGAAATGGCTTAACGACTGCTATCAATCAATAACAATTGGGACAGAATATTTAATATGGCCTCCGAAGCCCGGAAGCGCTCAGATGTTATGTCACTAAACGGTCACCCATCCAAATGTGTGCCGCTGAGAACGTTGCTTAACTTTGGTGATCGATTAAGATCCCTCAGCCAAGCGCAAAAAGTAGTACCTAGGTACACTTATTTCCCAAGTTACAACTTGATGAAACTGACGTTTTGATTTTCATACATCGACGCTGGAAAGTGGAAATGTGGTAACTACGCGATAGTTGCACAGTTATACTTAAAAAATAATACCCTACTTCTTGGCTGTCGGGTAAAAAATATTTCCTTCCTTTTGGGTTGCCGTAATCAGTTAAAAACCTAGGCCAACATAGTATAATTTTATAATTCTGTTTTCACATAAATTAATTGTATTTTCCCAATTTATTTATTAGTGTATCACCGTAAAACTCAATTGTACCCGGGCGAAGCCGGGCCGGTTGGCTAGTAGCCAATAAATACATTTTATTGTAGTCCTAGATGTTAACTTTCTAGTCCGGTGAAATATATACAGTATTTTAATTGGTTACACGGCAATATTTATTTTAAAAAGTGGTGGAAGAATAGAAAATAGCTGATAGGAAAAAAAACTAGGACCTCAAAAGTCCCTGACAGTGGACCCTGGCTGACCACATCTTCGTGAGAAAATTTGTTTTGCNAAAAATGTTATCAGCAACAGCCGTAGGCCTACTTTCACCGTACCTCGAGTTAGCGACCCCCATCACCAAGACGGCTATTAAACAAATGTTTATTACACAAATATGCGTGTTTCTGTGTAATCATTAAGTTTAACAGGCGTCTGAACTGTCCCATATCAGCCCCAATACGTAACCAATACTTAACACATTACTACCTGCACGTAACGATAGGCGCGTGACAAATAAAATGTAACCGTTGAAGATTAATTGCTTTCTTAAGTTAATTAATTGAGGCAAAGTTTTCAGTCGTTCAGTTTAGGTAGAAATCCACATTAAAGTGAGCACTTTTTGAAGTTCTCTCATTTGGAATAATCCTATCCTACTAATATTACAAATGCGAAAGACTGTGTGTATGTGTGTGTATGTTTGTTACCACTCAGCTTCATAACGGCTAAACGGATTTTGATGAAATTTTGTATGTAGGTACTTAGGTCCTGCAATAGGACATATGATACTTTTTATCCCGGTAAATTGTACGGGTCCTGTGGAATAACAACAAAACGCAATTCTGCAAGGGCTGGGAACGTGACCGAACTCAGCTCCATAACGGCTGAACGGATTTTAATGACATTTGGTATGTAGGTACTTTAGGTCCTGGAATAGGATATAGGATCCTTTTAAATTGCACGGTTCGTGTGGAATAACAACAAAACGTAATTCTGCAACGGCTGAGAACGTGACCGAAATATTTTTTTGCTCTGGTGTCAGAGTTTATCAGGCCGCCCAAGGACCTCTGAAATGGCTTAACGACTGCTATCAATCAATAACAATTGGGACAGAATATTTAATATGGCCTCCGAAGCCCGGAAGCGCTCAGATGTTATGCCACTAAACGGTCACCCATCCAAATGTGTGCCGCTGAGAACGTTGCTTAACTTTGGTGATCGATTAAGATCCCTCAGCCAAGCGCAAAAAGTAGTACCTAGGTACACTTATTTCCCAAGTTACAACTTGATGAAACTGACGTTTTGATTTTCATACATCGACGCTGGAAAGTGGAAATGTGGTAACTACGCGATAGTTGCACAGTTATACTTAAAAAATAATACCCTACTTCTTGGCTATCGGGTAAAAAATATTTCCTTCCTTTTGGGTTGCCGTAATCAGTTAAAAACCTAGGCCAACATTGTATAATTTTATAATTCTGTTTTCACATAAATTAATTGTATTTTCCCAATTTATTTATTAGTGTATCACCGTAAAACTCAATTGTACCCGGGCGAAGCCGGGCCGGTTCGCTAGTAGCCAATAAATACATTTTATTGTAGTCCTAGATGTTAACTTTCTAGTCCGGTGAAATATATACAGTATTTTAATTGGTTACACGGCAATATTTATTTTAAAAAGTGGTGGAAGAATAGAAAATAGCTGATAGGAAAAAAAAAACTAGGACCTCAAAAGTCCCTGACAGTGGACCCTGGCTGACCACATCTTCGTGAGAAAATTAGTTTTGCNAAAAAAAACTAGGACCTCAAAAGTCCCTGACAGTGGACCCTGGCTGACCACATCTTCGTGAGAAAATTAGTTTTGCTCACCTCACCCTGGTTGGTGTTTGGGTGTTGGTAGGAGGGGAAGAAGGTGTCCCTAAAATTTTTGCAGGAACAAAAGTTCTGCCTGTCCAAAACAGAACTTGTTGAAAACTGCTAGACAGCTGTGTTATGTTGTACAGTTTACCTTAACAAGTACACATCATTATAAACATTGACAATTCTGGAAGTCTGGCTGCCAGATATGAGTTTATTTGTATATATTTCAGTCTCTGCTTATTGTAAATGGCTTTCATGGGAAATTGATTTTATTATTTGGCTTGAGCCTACATTAATAAATGCCTAGAGCCTTGCGCTGTTGAGTTGAGAGATTTGGGTGGCTCTTAACANATTTGGCTTGAGCCTACATTAATAAATGCCTAGAGCCTTGCGCTGTTGAGTTGAGAGATTTGGGTGGCTCTTAACAACGAGGTATTGAGAGCCTATGAGGGTGAAATAAGGTGAGAATGGACCAGCGCTGGAATGAAAGGGCGGGAAAAACAGGAGATCTCGAGAAAACCCGCCGACCAGCGGCATCGTCCGGCACGATTCCCACTTGCAAAAATTCGGGGGTGACCCAGCCGGGGATTGAACCCGATTCGCCTTGGTGGGAGGCTGAGCAGGCTAACCGCTCAGCCACCCCGGCCCCTATGCATAAGTTGGCCACATTGTTTTATATTTGTACTACATAATGTTAAACTTGTAGGCATTATCTGTAACTACTTTTTCCACAGACAATTTTCTTAGCTTACGTGTTTTTTATTTTATTTCAAAATGTCATGTCTTAGTCAAAATTTTGTTGTTTTTATACTGTCAAAATAAAATAAACCAAACTATTTACAAAAAAGTTTAACGAGGGCAACCGAAGGGCCTTATATTTATTCATTTTAAGGCATACTTAGCCAAAGTTGTTGTACAAAAATTCAGGGGCAGCTGAAAATAGAAAACTTATAAGAATTTCCTTATTTTAAAATTTTTTTGAAAATACCGTAACTTTTGTAAATATACTTTAGCCACGCGTATTTGGCTTCCTTTGTTTACTTACTTTATATTGTTACAGTTATGTAGGTAGTCAAATAATTGTAAAACTTTGACTTTCACGTGACTAGTAGGGCCACCTATTTTTCCCGAAAACATTCCACGACAAGTTGTACTCCAAAACACGTTAGTTGAGGTTAATTTTCGTGGTTGGATAATTTTAACTGCCACACGTCTTTTATGTTTTCCCGCGAATCACGGACGGCCAGTGTCCGAGCAACTTAATTCTAATTGGTCCTGTCAGGTAAGGAAATGTCTTGTCACGAAGAGACATACGGTGACAATATAAAGTAAAGTTGTAGGCATGCAAGTTCGCGTCTCTAAAGTATCTTCACAAAAGTTTCGGCATTTTCAAAAAATTTTGAAAATAAGGAAATTCTTATAAGTTTTATATTTTCAGCTGCCCCTGAATTTTTGTACAATAACTTTGGCTAAGTATGCCTTAAAATGAATAAATAGAAGGCCCTTAAGTTGCCCTCGTTAAATTTTTTGTAAATGGTTTGGTGTATTTTATTTTCTTATTATAAAAACAACAAAATTTTGACTAAGACATTATACTAAAAAAAAAAAAAAAAACCCGTAAGCTAAAAAAATTGTCTGTGGAAAAAGTAGTTGCAGATAATGCCTACAAGTTAAACATTATGTAGTAAAAATATTTAAAAAATGTGGCCAACTTATGCATAGGGGCCGGGGTGGCTGAGTGGTTAGGCTGCTCAGCCTCCCACCAAGGCGAATCGGGTTCAATCCCCGGCCGGGTCACCCCCGAATTTTTGCAAGTGGGAATCGTGCCGGACGATGCCGCTGGTCAGCAGGTTTTCTCGGGGATCTCCCGTTTCCCCCGCCCTTTCATTCCAGCTCTTCTCCATACTCACCTCGCATCATCCTCATAGGCTCTCAAAACCTCGATGTTAAGAGCCGCCAAAATTTCTTCACTAGCCCTTAAGAATACAGAAGTGAAATAAGCCGCTTATACCGCGAGTTTCAGCTGCACACGCCAGCAAAATGACGTCACTGGCCAAGCTATGTGTACGGAATGCCGTTCGCCAATCAGTGCTTGGTAACTTACTTGCCAGCCGACAGCCCAGTCAACAAGTAATATTAATATTATAATGTATTCCGCAAAACGCAGTAGCCAGTCAGACATAAGGCCCGTTCCCAGGGCCTCGCACAGCCAATCATCGAATGGGGTCGTGGACATCAAAGGAACCGCCACACCATTACGCTGGAGTATACTTAACCTATTCTGTGGTGCGGACGTGGCGCGAGGTTCCGCTGCTATCTCGGAATCACCTCAGTGTAGTTCAGAACTTTCCAAAATAAGTGTCGCTTGGAACGCGGCAGCCGCATCTCGCCAGGTGTTTAACCGGCCGCCTGAGGCCGGGGTACTGCCAGTTCGTGGTGGAGGAGTGAAACGAAGCGAGTGAGTGAAGAGATTTGGGCGGCTATTAACATCGATATCTTGATAACCGATGAAGTTGAAGCGAGCTATGGAGCAGCGCCGTAATGAAAGGGCGGGGGAAACGTGAGATCCTCGAGAAAACCCGCCGACCAGCGGCATCGTCCGACACTTTTCCCACTTGCGGAAATCCGGAAGCGACCCCGCTGGGAATCGAATCCGGTTCGCCTAAGTTTGAGGCGTGTAGTATAACCACTACACCACCATGGCTCTACCTGAAGTGAAGTGAAGTGTGCTCTGACGGGGCATTGTTTCTAAATGCGGCAAGGGAAGTGGCTGCGGGCGGCTCTCTCTCTCCGCGCTGGCATTGTGTTGGCTGGGTCCACTCTCCACGGCCGCTCAGTCCGCGGGCTGCCTCGGTTGAGACGTCCAGTACAGCCCGGCGCTGGGCACTGTCCTCTGTTAGTACCTTGCTGGACACCGTGTCGCGCCGACGTTACTCTTCAGTATAATAGCTAGCGGCACGTGTTTTTCGCGAAAATATTCAGGACAAGTTGTATTCCATCGCACTTTAGTTCAGAACCACTTTCGTGATTGGATCATTTGACTTGTTACGCGGCTTATCTGTCTGCCCGCGAATCAGTATCGGATAAACTTAATCCTGAATGGCTCACTCATGCAACAGACTGTCTTCACGCAAAGACAAGCGGCCAATAGTCAAATGAAGGCACATAAGGTATTGAAGTCTAGTCTCCGCGTAAATATTTTCGCTAAAAACAGGTGGCCCTAAGTATAGCCCCTACTCTCTTAAGACCCTCGCACAATAGGCGGTTGGTGGTGGTTGTTATTGGTGTTGGTTGTTTTCGGTTGGTGTGCGATGTGTTTCATGGTGCAATAGTCAGTGTTGGCTTTGGTGTGAATTGTTTCACGGTTATGCCAACAGATAGCAGTACATTATCAAGAAAGGCGTATCAATTACTTTGATTGGCTACTGCTAAAATTTAAATTTTCTAAATTAAGTGGAAAAAAATTTTATTACTAAAATTTTAACTTATATTTTTAATAAAACACGCTAAAGTAAGCCATATTAAAAAATATATAAGTTATTTCCTAATGCTAAGAGTTAAATTTATTGCATTTTATAAAAACAAATGACATTCACATAGCTAACTCATATTAGTTTGTAATCAAGCAATCGCTTCATAAGAGCCTGCAAGTGNAAAAACAAATGACATTCACATAGCTAACTCATATTAGTTTGTAATCAAGCAATCGCTTCATAAGAGCCTGCAAGTATAATACATTCACGGTTTCTTCGTATGTTTTGAAACGAACCTTTGAAAAATCACCCTAGGCGTAACATGTCAACCTGTTTTTCAATAACTTGTATACCACAANGCGTAACATGTCAACCTGTTTTTCAATAACTTGTATACCACCAATATATAAAACTGCGATTAACTTTAAAGTATTATATTTTTGAATATATGAAACTTTAGCTTGGTATCTTCTATAACTTGTAAAATTTATTTCGTATTCAATACTAATTAAAAACAGTGAGAGCAGCTAAGTTTTGGCAACGGGTAGTAAGAAATAGTTCACTGTTAAAATATTGTTTTAACGTAGTTTTTGGTATCGTATCAGTAAATTAAACGTTGCCTATTGAAATATTTAAATATTTGCGTCGCTCTGATGGAAACATATTTCATTGCTACAGTTATCAGCACAAAGTAGGCCCTAGTGACATGGTGTTATTTTTCGACCAGGAAGAAACTTCAAATAGGCTGTCGGCGGAGCGGAGTTTGTCGCTCTCTATCTGTCTCCCTATNAGTTATCAGCACAAAGTAGGCCCTAGTGACATGGTGTTATTTTTCGACCAGGAAGAAACTTCAAATAGGCTGTCGGAGGAGCGGAGTTTGTCGCTCTCTATCTGTCTCCCTCTCTATTTTTCGCTTTGTCTCTCTGGAAGTTTCGCACCGCTAGTCGTAGCAGGAAAATTATACATATTTTAAATTTTACCATAATTCATACTTGGTATAGAAAAAGTAATAATTTTTGAATTTGTAATTTACAACTGGAAACGATTTTAATGTTTGAATACTTAGTATAATATATTTAGATGCGNTCCCTCTCTATTTTTCGCTTTGTCTCTCTGGAAGTTTCGCACCGCTAGTCGTAGCAGGAAAATTATACATATTTAAAATTTTACCATAATTCATACTTGGTATAGAAAAAGTAATAATTTTTGAATTTGTAATTTACAACTGGAAACGATTTTAATGTTTGAATACTTAGTATAATATATTTAGATGTGATGGCGGGAGGGTTACAAATCTGAAGTTGGCAGAAGTGGCGTCTGGCGTGTGGCAATTTGACATGGCGTGTTGCTGTTCAACGAAGCGTTAATTTTTCTCGCTGCGAAAAATACTTCAAATTACCACATCAAGTTCGTACACGTTGTGTTTTTTAAACCTACCTAGGCAAGTTACGGAGTTGCGATAAATCAGTGTTTCCATGGCAGTAATAAATATACTGTAATGTGTGAACCGCTGCGTGTGGCCGATTCGTAGTCGTTACGCTCGCCCGGTGTGTGTGTGTGATTGCAAATATTGGACGTGCGAAATTTATACTTTTTAACCGTGAACTGTTTTTATGACGAAGTTAATTATTTAAATTCCCGTCTGTCTATTTGTCACAACTNGGGTTACAAATCTGAAGTTGGCAGAAGTGGCGTCTGGCGTGTGGCAATTTGACATGGCGTGTTGCTGTTCAACGAAGCGTTAATTTTTCTTGCTGCGAGAAATACTTCAAATTACCACATCAAGTTCGTGCACGTTGTGTTTTTTAAACCTACCTAGGCAAGTTACGGAGTTGCGATAAATCAGTGTTTCCATGGCAGTAATAAATATACTGTAATGTGTGAACCGCTGCGTGTGAAAGGATGTGGCCGATTCGTAGTCGTTACGCTCGCCCGGTGTGTGTGTGTGATTGCAAATATTGGACGAGCGAAATTTATACTTTTTAACCGTGAACTGTTTTTATGACGAAGTTAATTATTTAAATTCCCGTCTGTTTATTTGTCACAATTTCGTAGCATTGCCATAGGTGTTTGAAACACAGTGTAACGTGCTTATGTTTCTGTGATTTGAATGTTTTCCACAACCCCAACAAATCACAAATCCCAGCCAGAGAATTATAAATAAATAATTAAATAAACCTAGTAAAAACTAAGTACGCAAAGAATATGAGCGGAATAAAAGTTAGGTTTGTCGCTGCTATGTACAAATAAATAAGCGACACGATTTGCGTGTTTGAATTTACTGCCTTTTCCGTTGGACTTGTTGCTCCTTCGTTTTAATATTTGATCCAACTGAGGCCGTTATTTTAACGAAGTACTCCAATACACATCAATAACAAGAGGTTAAATACTACAGTTCTTTTCCCCACAGTTGTAAGAGGGTTAAACACAGTCGCGGCANGCCATAGGTGTTTGAAACACAGTGTAACGTGCTTATGTTTCTGTGATTTGAATGTTTTCCACAACCCCAACAAATCACAAATCCCAGCCAGAGAATTATAAATAAATAATTAAATAAACCTAGTAAAAAGTAAGTACGCAAAGAACATGAGCGGAATAAAAGTTAGGTTTGTCGCTGCTATGTACAAATAAATAAGCGACACGATTTGCGTGTTTGAATTTACTGCCTTTTCCGTTGGACTGGTTGCTCCTTCGTGTTAATATTTGATCCAACTGAGGCCGTTATTTTAACGAAGTACTCCAATACACATCAATAACAAGAGGTTAAATACTACAGTTCTTTTCCCCACAGTTGTAAGAGGGTTAAACACAGTCGCGGAAAAATATATATCCCGTATAATAAATAAGTTAACAATATAAAATAATAACCGTAAGAACTATTGTCAATAAATGCATCGATAAAAAGTCATAAAACTGACTTAAATGTGGTGATAGGCTTAAATTTTAAACATTTGTACGTAATGGTTTTTGAAATATGACAGAAATCTTTGAACAGCTGTAAACAGTAAACAAAGCATTTGGCAGTTAAAACGTAGACGTCACATGGCAGTGTTTAGGTATAGGTACATGTAGCGGAAGGATGCGTAATCGGTAACTAAAAGTATAAATTTAGCAGGGCTTCAGAAAAGTGTGAAGTTACCGTGAATTAACTATACAATTAAATCGTATGATGTGCTTTAAGAGTTGTGTTTTTACACGTGTGATTTTTAGTATTAAATATTGCTGTTTGCTGAGTAACATGTATTATCAGCTTGATTCAGATATTTTTATTTTCACGATTATTTTCCGCCATTTCAAAGCTTCTCCACTATCACTCATTCAGAACCTAGAGAACGCTCTCTGATTGGTCAGTTGGCGGTAAAATTTCAATGTATTCCCTCTCGCTATAACATCAATCACCAACACTAACCGCCAAACGCGAGTTGAAGTGATTTTAGGACCAACTACCAACCATCATCAACCACCAACCGGAATCTGACATATACTGCACTCAGTGGCGTGTGGTGAAGTGTTGCAAGGTAAGCCGGTTCTTACTCAGTGTTGTACACACTCGGCGCGCACAATGGGAACCAGTAACCAAAGTGCAGCCAGGAGAAACTGAATATAATGCCGCCACTCCCAAGACAGCGGCGAGGCATCCATTACACGCGTGCTGTGACGTCAACTGCACTACTATGTTTAAGTGGCCGATTTGTAAACTAGCAAACGATTAGGTGTAGCACAGATCATAACGCAGCTTACCTTGCAACAGTTCACCACACGCCGCTGACTGCACTGTCCTTCAATAGCCGTCAACAACAACCACCTATTGTGCCAGGGGCTTTACTCGGAGGTGCGCGTGCTGAAGAAGGTGATCGTCTCAAGACTGTCGCAACCAGTGGCACACAATATTGAACTGGACTGAAGCGACGAGAAGGGATGTGTCACCATCTGCAACCACACACACCATCAAAGTACACAGGGACGAAATGGCGGCGGTTTCCTTGATGTAGGCATACAAATTCCTTGATTGGCTGAGGAAGGCTCTTGGTAATGCCTTTTTTACTGCATTCCGTCGCCTTTTTGGGAGTTCGCGGTATAACTGATGGTTTCACCTCTGTACTCTTACGTATTTTGTGGTGCTGGGAAGGGTCGTTGTCTCACGGCTGTCGCACCATTGGCGCGGAATATTTAACAATTTTTTGTTACAGATAAATGTATAACTTAAGTCGTTGCAACGTACACACCTCATGTCTGGAACTGTACAAGTGTCAATATATCGCTCTATCATATTCCGGGACCAGTAAAAATGTGTTTGTGTACGAAGTTTGTCGGTAGCAACTGTTTACGAGACTGCAGAATATAGCCTCAACAATGGAGTGACTTTTCTGACCATGTGAAGGAATTCGCTTATTGGACGAGATTGTCTCTTGTGTACAGTGTATATACCTGTTCACAGTAAAGTGAGCACTTTTGAGGTCCTAGATACTTTTTTCCTTTCAGCCATGTTTTATCCTTTAGTAACATTTTTTGAATAAATATTACCATGCAAGTAATAAACACAGTGTGTATATTCCACCGCACTCGGAAGTTAACGTCTAAGGCTAAAATAAAATATATTTATTGACTATTATTACAAATGAGAGGGCTTTCAAAAGTGCTCAATTGACCATGAATAGCCTATATCAATAAACCTGCTTCCTGTGAAACGTCCCATACACATGGCACGGCGACTGAAAGGGTTAACGATACAGAAGCGAAATAGTGGGCTGTGTTGCAAACTCCGGCCACGCACGCCAGCAAAATAGCCTCATTGGCCAGTTATATGGCGAAACGTGGTTGGCCAATCAGCGCCTGGAAACTTACTCGATGGACGGCACCTCGACCAGCAAGGAATCTTCCGCCANGAAACGTGGTTGGCCAATCAGCGCCTGGAAACTTACTCGATGGACGGCACCTCGACCAGCAAGGAATCTTCCGCCAATACGCAATAGCCAATCAGGAGCAAGGCCCGTTTCCAGAACCTCGCGTGGCCGATGAACGCACGGGCACGACCACATCAGAGAAACCGCCTCGACGTTTCACTTCTGTGAACTTGCCTATTCTGTGCCAATGGTGTGTCGCCTTTTTTTTTAAGCCGGAAGATATAAATTTTTAATTGATGTTTGTTAAGTAGGCAAAGACAGGAATATGTCGCGTTTTAAACGACATGTAGACTAGACTCCGCTGCCCTGTGTATTTTGAGTCTCAATTTTCTGTTCATTGACTGCTGCCCCAGTGAGATGCCAGTTTTACCTCAGACTGGATGACGTGGGATTCGGTTCTTGTTTTCCTGCAGGTCTGTTATAGGTTCAGAGTTCACCTGGAGTGTCTAGTAAACTGTGATCCAATTGCAAACATGAAAGAAACGTACGCGTGTTTAACACCTTTCTTGTCCTGAAATGAATTCGCATAATTTTCCAGTCCTTATTGATAAGTAGGGATGGGAGAATTCCGCGATTTCATTTGAAGATAAGCTGTACTTCAAACATATGTAAATTTGATCTGCTCCTGAAATTGGATCACCGTTTATTAGACACTCCCTGGATGACTCCGNTACTTCAAACATATGTAAATTTGATCTGCTCCTGAAATTGGATCACCGTTTATTAGACACTCCCTGGATGACTCCAAGCCAATTACAAATCTACAAGTAAACGAGGACGGAATCCCCTGACAACAGATCCGGGGTACGAATGGATACGCGCTGGGGCAGCAGCCAATGCAGAAATAGCTGATGCTAGAGTTTGCCAAGGGCTGTGGAGTCTAGTCTGCGACTCACATGAGCCCGCGGAAACCTCCCATCCCTGNCTGATGCTAGAGTTTGCCAAGGGCTGTGGAGTCTAGTCTGCGACTCACATGAGCCCGCGGAAACCTCCCATCCCTGATAAGGTCTTCGGTCATATGCCGGGAGTCTGATCAGATATCTAGCTTCCGTGGCCTACGATTTCCAATTCAACTGCAACTGGAACCGTGAGATAGCGCCTTCAAAATTTTGGGCTTCACATCGGACGTTAACGCGCGGATAAGGCTGACGACGACACAGTTTCCGTGACTGCAGTGGACTCGTGTCTATATGGTTACCAAGTGCGTTCGTAAACTGGAAGCGAACCAATCATCGTTTCAGCCTTCTTGCCATACACAGCGTGCGTGGTTGGCTTTACCGACAATCCTACAATCGCTAAGTGATACCTTTTTTTTNAGCCTTCTTGCCATACACAGCGTGCGTGGTTGGCTTTACCGACAATCCTACAATCGCTAAGTGATACCTTTTTTTGAAACATCTGTGACTCACTGAACGCCAAATAAGTCAGTATTCTCATAAAGTATAGCGGGGTGTTAACAGGTAAATTGCTAGAAAGCAAAGATTCATGCCCAAACCAGTAGAAAACTGGGTAGTGCAGTGTCTNGGGGTGTTAACAGGTAAATTGCTAGAAAGCAAAGATTCATGCCCAAACCAGTAGAAAACTGGGTAGTGCAGTGTCTCTAGCCACTAGGTGTTTTAAAATGGATTAATCTACAATTACACTCGATATTGGTCACTTGTGCATGCCGCAAGTTATGTCGATATTACTGTAAGCACACATATTTGAATGAGGATTAAGAAAGTAGAACAGTAACGCATCGCTGTCAATCGCTGTTGTTTAATTTTAGTATCATTTACTCCAAACGGGATGAAAAACCGTCATCAATAAAATCTAAGCATTGCAGATTCTTGTAACATTTTTTAGGCTACCCACAGTAAAATGAACTAATTTGTTGCATGTTTGGGCGCTTGATTGTCTCTGGGGTTTTCCAATCACTGTTGACGTCGCAGTGAACAGAAGCGCTATTTTATTTGATTTCGGCTATAAGGACTAGCGTGTGGGGGCCGCGGTGGCTGAGCGGTTAGACTGCTCGCCTCCCACCAAAGCGAACCGGGTTCAATCCCTGGCCGGGCCACTCCGGATTTTCGCAATTGGGAACGTGCCGGACGATGCCTCTGATAAGCGGGTCTTCTTGGGGATCTCCCGTTACCCCCGCCCTTGCATTCCGGTGCTGCTCCATTCTCACCTCATTTCACCCTCATCGTCTCTCAAGACCTCGTTGTTAATTAAGAGCCGCTCAAATCTCGCAACTCAACTCAGCGACTAGCGTGGTTCGTACGTATATCCCCGCCGTAAACAGTATGTTCAGTTGTCAGGAATTCTGAATGGAAAAGTAGACAAGTTGGTGCAAAATTGCACTGGGATAGAAAGTGTTTACAATATTAAAAAAAAAACTACCACTGTTTACATGTACACTACTGCATTTTGACGTGACTCCTGTGGGTGTGTGTTTTTGTGCTTGTCTGTGTGTGTGCTTGGAGATTTTATTATGTATGTGTTAATAACTTGCATTGCAAATCAATTGCAAGTAATTCATTAAGTGTTTGCTTTTAAGTTGTAGTGAAGTGTTCATTGATTTGAAAGTTCAACAACATACAGCTATTCCATTAAAAATAATTTTCATTTACAGCTCAGTTTATAATTTATACTGATGATTTCTTTTATTTCCGGACGCTTGTTTATTTCTTAACTTCGCNTCATTTACAGCTCAGTTTATAATTTATACTGATGATTTCTTTTATTTCCGGACGCTTGTTTATTTCTTAACTTCGCTAATTTTTTGTGCATAGCCAAAAGTTACTGCTATCACTTTTAAAGCTTATTGGGCACACAAATGCATTTTGGCTTAAATTGCTATAAATATACATTTTAAATGTAGACAACAAAAAGTATTTTAGTCCTAAGTGTCTAGTCATATTTTAACAAAATAAGTTATTTAACGTTTTAATTAACATGCTTATACGATGTTATTGACCTGANTTTTAATTAACATGCTTATACGATGTTATTGACCTGATAAATGTAAACTGCACACCAGTGTACAAAGTATATATATGATTTTTATTACTTTTTAGATAGTTCCAAATGCTAATTTTTTTTTATAATTTCTGTAAATTACGTTGTTTACTATTACTTAGTAATTTATATTAATTGGCTGCATTTTTTTAAATAAAATATATGTTTTCAATACATTTATGCATTTACAGTTTTTGTCTTGGGCCTTCCGCTGTCTTTGTAGGTAATGAGTGGATTATCATTTACAAATAATGAACTTGGGTACTTGCATTAGGCGCGCTTTGTATGCGAATGTGAACTGTCGCGTAGTACAGTAGTCGGTACATCGCTACTAGTTTTTATTTTTAGTAATTATTCTGAAAGATAGTTGAGGAGATGTAGAAATAAAGCCAGACTGGAGGGTGTCTGTGGTCGTTCACCTTTTCACTCACAGATAAATATGTAATTTTTAACGTCGTAGGGAGTTTTGTATTTTAGAGCTCTACATGTATCAGTATATCGCTCTTTCATATGAGGGACCAATAAAAATGTTATTAGTGGCATATGTTTACGAAGCTGCCTAATTAATCTCAAGGTCTCCCAACATGTCAGGGAATCGCCTCATTGGACGCTATTTTCTGTTGTAAACTGTCAGGGTGTCTACTAGGCCTTGGAAAAATTCAGTGGTAGTTTCAGGGAATTTTTTTATTTCCAGGATGTTCTGTCGCATACGTAACAGTTCTGAATAGTACAAAAGACTTATGTTTTTTTTAATAGGTCAAATTGCTTAATAAGTGGACTCACTTATGACACTTTGTGTAAACTGTCCAGATATGCACGTGTTCAGACATTTTAATTTCATTTTTCTTTCATTTTTATTAAGACTGCGACAGTGGACCATACTCAGTCGGGATAGAGTACGCAACAATATATTGATTGAGTGAAGTTATTTGGGTGGCTGNTGCGACAGTGGACCATACTCAGTCGGGATAGAGTACGCAACAATATATTGATTGAGTGAAGTTATTTGGGTGGCTGCTCTTAAAGTTGAGGTCTTGAGAGCCGATGAGGGTGAAGCGAGGTGAGTATGGAGCAGCGCCGGAATGAAAGAGAAACTGGAGATCCCCGAGAAAATCCGCTGATCAGCGGCTTCATCTGGCACGATTCTTACATGCAAAAGTTTGGGAGTGGCCCCGCCGGGAATCGAATCTGGTTCACCTATGTAGCAGGCGAGTAGTCTAACCACTACACCACCGCGGACCCACAAAATAGGTTGAAATCGTTTCGAAAACAACACGGAAACGTAGTAAAGATGTATTTATTTTGTGCGATGTTAGGATATGCAGGGTGAGTAGACACCCCGAGTGTAGATAATNAAACGTAGTAAAGATGTATTTATTTTGTGCGATGTTAGGATATGCAGGGTGAGTAGACACCCCGAGTGTAGATAATTAAACCGACTTGTTGTGCGACGTGCCATGTGACTGAAAGGTGAAGAGTGGCTTAGACTTAGAGAGGAGTCGCTGAAGGAGGAGCTGGTTGGACATGAGATGGTGGTGGTGTTACATGAGGTGGTGGTGTTACATGAGGTGGTGATGGTGTTACATGAGGTGGTGATGGTGTTACATGAGGTGGTGATGGTGTTGTTGCAGGGGGACCTGGTGTGGTTCGACCCGGGCGTGGGCTACGTCCTGCCCGGTGAGGTGAAGGAGCTCCACAAGGCGGCCCAGGTGCTCACCGTGCAGGCCCTCATCGGCGGCAAGGTGCGTGCTCCCGCCAGTTCAAACCCGTACCGTTCTCTCTTCTCTAGAGATCTGCAAATATCGCGAGTTCATTTGAGCGCATGTCAAACTTCAATCGCATGTGCATGTGAGTTTCTGTTTAGATTGGCCCACAGTGTGCCAGGCACGCCCTGGGCGACTTTCAATCGATAATGAACTTGCAAGGGAAACAAGGATGCTACCTGGTCTGGGGTTAAACTAGAACCTATGCTTGATTAACACAGTAGTGAACGTAGCATTTGCTACGGGCTCCGCGCTAAATATAGCAAATTATTTTGTTAAAATTTAGCTTTACTGTTTTAGTTGGGCATACGTCTAAGCCGACTGTTATGTAGAACTACGTGTGGTGTGAGGCTTGATGGTTGACTGATATTTAGGGACAGGTGTTTTTCGCGGAAAGATTTCAATACAAGTTGTACTCCAAAACACTTTTGTTCACATGCACTTTCGTGGTTGGATGATTTTAAATGTCACGTGCCTCAAGAGTCTGTCCGCGAATCATGGGCGTTCAGAATCGGAGAACTTTGTTACGATTGGCCCAGTCAAATATGATTATGTCTTCTCACGTAGACATGCGGCCAATAAACAAAGAAATTTGTGGTTGTGGACGTAGGATATTGAAGTTTAGCAGGGTCATAAATATTTTCGCGAAATACACCTGTCCCTACTGATAGTTCTCTGGAGTCATATTTTCCAAATGTAGAATCTGCCTTGCGCATATGTCGCGCATATTTGCCAATTGCAGTGAATAACGCTCATTTTATGCACTGAAAAGGATAAAAAAAAGCGCTATGGGTCAAAATAGATTGAACAGTTTCACCTTGAGTATTGAACATGAACTTTTGTGTGAAATAGATATTTAATATATCAACAACTTCGCATTGTAAATCTAAGAATCGTAAACTGTACACTGTATTTTTATTTACTTTCATATTCTGAAATATTAGCGACGTGAAAAACTATTACTTCAAAAATGTTAATTAGAAAAAAAAAATTGTATCGCCAGAAGATGAAAACAATCGAATTCGTATGCTACGCAAGCAAATAATCGTTTTAATTTTGTTATGTGCTACAGGCCCCATAGAGTCTTAATCCGGCCCTGACTGGAGCGAGAGCTAAAGAACAGGTAACTGAAGCTCTAGTACACAAAGGGTTGTGGAGTTAATTAAGCTTGTTGCCAAATTTATTCGCGAAATTTCATAGTTTCTACTAATTGTGCACGTCCCGCTATGAAGCTGAGGGCAGTGGTTTCGAACTGTGAAATGGTGCCCACTAGAAATTTAATCAAGAAGGTGTGGAGCATAAATTTTCTTTAAATAATACATCAGTTGAAATTCACATGTTTTTAGAACCCACCAATGAAAAACTAAGAAAGGGCAATCCTTGATAACAGCTTTTGTCAACTTTGTGAAAAATTATTATCCCATACCGGTGAATTTATTTTTCTTAACATTTTGCGCCTATATTACAGGTAAAATTCACGACGAAAGAAACATCTCGACTGAAATACATTACAGTAGGGGAGCATAAGACTTTCCCGATATTTGGGAGACAATAGTGGCCTAAGTGCCATTTTTATTAACTTTGGAAGAGGTCTCGGAAAGAGGGATACTAATTGCTGGCATCCTTTAACCTGGGAAACAGATCATCGCCCCTGACCACCTTATCAAATGGAGGTGTGTTGTATTTGGTTAACGGGTTCTCCCACCCCTTTTGAGGTTGCTGCGATTAGCTGTAGCTTTTGGTGGACAAAGCGACATTTGTGGGACTTCGAAAAATTTCGAGGATGTATGGAGAGTACGGGGGCCGGTTGGGGGGTGGGGGGTAGGTTCAGTCCTTCAAGACCCGTTAGAAGGTAATAAGGTGTAATAAGACATAATTGCGTAATGAGTAATTCCATAATGAATAATTATCGATAGTAAGTACCGAAACTAATTACATGTACCGAGAAAGTAATTACATACTAGTACACATGTTCACCCATCGGCTGCCGAAACACAACTGACGAGGTTNTACATGTACCGAGAAAGTAATTACATACTAGTACACATGTTCACCCATCGGCTGCCGAAACACAACTGACGAGGTTGGAAGGCGAGAGACTATGGGTGATGATAAGGGAGGGGGGAGGGATGTAGGGTTGGATCAGGAGGGTTGAGGAGTCAGTCAGTACTTGGTTCTAGACCAGTAGAGGGTAATTATGTGTAATTAGATGTTAATTGCGTAATGAGTGATTGCGTAATAACCAAATACGACTACCGAGAGTAAGTACATGTACCGATAGTAAGTAGAAGTACCGATNAATGAGTGATTGCGTAATAACCAAATACGACTACCGAGAGTAAGTACATGTACCGATAGTAAGTAGAAGTACCGAGACTAAGTACACATGTTCACCCATGTTCACCCATCGGCTGCCGAAACACAACTGACGAGGTCGGTGAAGCGCTTCATGGTTCGAGATCCGTAGAGGGNCATGTTCACCCATCGGCTGCCGAAACACAACTGACGAGGTCGGTGAAGCGCTTCATGGTTCGAGATCCGTAGAGGGTAACTAGGTGTAATTAGACGTAATTGCCCAATATTTTATTATAAATATTTTTTCAGGACAGAAATGAAAGTCGTTATTTTGTTACCAATTCATAAATTTGGTTACTGAAACACAAATGTGGTCGTTGCAAAGTGTAAATGTCAGCAAAAATCGCCGTAATTAACCCTCTGTTTACGATGTTTATTATTCTGTAAAACAGTGTTTTACCCTATAACGACAATGCTGTATCCTTTCTGAATAGATTGCTGTATTAAAACCCAATAGTCACTCCTTACAATTCTGAGGAAACATAGTACGCGTGAAGCTTGTTTATGCAATTTTCCGTCGCCGTCGCAGTGCTTCCTAACGGCCGAACGTCACCTTGCGGCGCTCAATTTTTTTTGCTAGGAAGGCTCCTTAATTTTTTGAATTCGTTTGGCAGTAGGCTAGGCCCCAAAAGTTCTCTATACGCTGGAGTGACTTACTTGCGTTCATTGGCTAATACATCTATTAATGTTTTTTTTTTATTGGCGCATAGCTGTCTAGGACGACTCGGATGAACTGTGGTAAAATGACAAACGCAACATAAATGTGCAAATGTTTGTAGTCTAGGCAGGANCTAGGACGACTCGGATGAACTGTGGTAAAATGACAAACGCAACATAAATGTGCAAATGTTTGTAGTCTAGGCAGGTACGAAATGAATTCGCGAAATTTACGAATCTCGAGGACGTGATAGAATTGAAGCTGTTCTCGCGGTCGTCTTCATTTGTTTCAATACGAAGCATTAACCGTTGTGCTTATTTCAGGTCACATCTGTAGCAAGAAAAAAGTCTACAGTTCTCATGTTAACATACTAGGTCCCATACATGTTGTACACTGCTGGCATTGCTGCAGTTGGGCCACAGTTTCACTAACAATGGTAGACTTTGTGTGAATAAATTTTTTTTAAAGAGCTTTACAAAAAAACTGGTTTGACTAAAGGGGAGACACTCTTTCTGCGACATAAAATAGTCCCGACAGTATTTTAAATTTTTTAGGGTTAACCATATTAATTCAAATGATTAATTGCGCCCTGTATTGTTCTCACATGCAAGAGTATATGCGATTGCAGTTTCAAAATATGTTGTTTTATTTCGTAGTTGAAACACTCCAAGTGACCAGTGCTCTGCAAGATGGAAAATATGGTGGTTCGGCCGGAAGTGTCACCACGTGTCGAAAACATAACAGCATTTACGAATCACACAGAAAAATAGTGATGGTTATTTGTTGTCAAATGCAAAGAATTCATGGCATTACGAATACTCTACTGAAATAAATACCGCTTTTACAACGTGAAAGCGAAAGGGGCCGATTCCGTGACAGCTGACTGCTCATGACACGTGTTGGGTGATTGGCAGCACAGCCAACACCTTCCAAATGCACGGTCAGAGGGAGTAATGCAAACTGAATGTGTGGGTCTAATGAAGTTGTAGCCAGTCTCTTAGTTGTAGTGTGCATTACTGTTTGTTGTACTCAGTGGCCCAGCCTATCTTTAAGCAGGGTGGAAACGGAATCCACACGTACTGGTTCAGTAGTATCTATGATAAGTGTAAAAAAAAAATTGTTTATGCTGTACAAGTTGGAGTAACTTGTTAATTAAAACAACTGCGGACGTTAAGGGCACTGGCGATAAAGAGCGACTTACTTAGTACAAGTGAATCAGGTTAAAACATATTGCAAAAACCAAACAAAATATTATGTAAATTATGTAGGTAAAAGCTTGCCGCCCCTCCACCTCCCTCCCGACATATAATATGGGCGCCCGGTTTGCACCACAGTGTTGACAAGGCATTCGTGTTAGCCTCGCTACTAAGTAAAACCAGTGGTTACCTAATTTTCCCACTTCTAGTTTTTTAGTGGACTGTTGCGTCTCCCAATACTGGACACTGCTTGATGAAGCTTGGAAATCATTTTTTCTTTCTCTGATGAGTTGTGTGAAAACGTGGTGGAATTCTATTTCCGTACTGTTCTCCGTCATCATTTCGCCGAATCCATTTGTATCTGGTGTTCACGATAAAATAAGCGCTTTTGAAATCAACCTTTGAAAAAAATCACTGCCCGTTAATTGCATCTTACGCTATAGGGCCTGTAGCGTAATACATGCAAACAGAGTCCCGGCCAGAAATGGAAGGGATGCTTTTATTAGATCAAAACCTATCGGCCGGCTCGTCCGGTCCGTTTGCTTTGGTGACTGAATAACTTTGAGCTGATCGCACGGTCCTCGTACCGGCGACGCATCTTTCAAATGTCTGCCTTATCAACTGTTGATGGTAGGTTCTGCGCCTACCATGGTTGTAACGGGGAATCAGGGTTCGATTCCGAAGAGGGAGCCTGAGAAACGGCTACCACATCCAAGAAAGGCATCAGGCGCGCAAGTTACCCACTCCCGGCACGGGGAGGTAGTGACGAAAAATAACGATACGGGACTCATCCGAGGCCCCGTAATCTGAATGAGTACACTTTAAACCCTTTAACGAGTATCCATTGGAGGGCAAGTCTGGTGCCAGCAGCCGCGGTAATTCCAGCTCCAATAGCGTCTGTTAAAGTTGTTGCGGTTAAAAAGCTCGTAGTTGGATTTGTGTCCCACGCTGTCGGTTCACCTTTCGTCGGTGTTTAACTGGCATGCCCGTGCGGACGTCCTGCCGGTGGATGCGGTCGGCCGTGGGCCTCTGGTCTGCGCGTCGGCGGTCCGATGCAATCCTACCGCGGTGCTCTTCACCGAGTGTCGAGGTGGGCCGGCACGTTNGGTGCGGACGTCCTGCCGGTGGATGTGGTCGGCCGTGGGCCTCTGGTCTGTGCGTCGGCGGCCCGATGCAATCCTACCGCGGTGCTCTTCACCAAGTGTCGATGTGGACCGGCACGTTTACGTTGAACAAATTAGAGTGCTCAAAGCAGGCAGTGGTTCGCCTGAATATTGTGTGCATGGAATAATGGAATAGGACCTCGGTTCTATTTTGTTGGTTTTCGGAACTTGAGGTAATGATTAATAGGGACAGACGGGGGCATTCGTATTGCGACGTTAGAGGTGAAATTCTTGGATCGTCGCAAGACGAACCTAAGCGAAAGCATTTGCCATGAGTGTTTTCACTAATCAAGAACGAAAGTTAGAGGTTCGAAGGCGATCAGATACCGCCCTAGTTCTAACCATAAACGATGCCAGCTAGCGATCCGCCGAAGTTCCTCCGATGACTCGGCGGGCAGCTTCCGGGAAACCAAAGCTTTTGGGTTCCGGGGGAAGTATGGTTGCAAAGCTGAAACTTAAAGGAATTGACGGAAGGGCACCACCAGGAGTGGAGCCTGCGGCTTAATTTGACTCAACACGGGAAACCTCACCAGGCCCGGACACCGGNGTATAGTATCACGTACCATAACTTCGGTATTTCATACGATAATTTTGAAATTCGTACCATAATGGCCATTCACGTTTACTTCACACTTTTCTGAAGCCCTGCTAAAGTTCTACTTTTGGTTACCGATTACATATCCTCCGCNGGCGACAAATGATCTTCTTAGAGGGACAGGCGGCTTCTAGCCGCACGAGATTGAGCAATAACAGGCCTGTGATGCCCTTAGATGTTCTGGGCCGCACGCGCGCTACACTGAAGGAATCAGCGTGTCCTCCTAGCCCGAAAGGGCCGGGTAACCCGTTGAACCTCCTTCGTGCTAGGGATTGGGTCTTGCAATTGTTCCCCATGAACGAGGAATTCCCAGTAAGCGCGAGTCATAAGCTCGCGTTGATTACGTCCCTGCCCNAGTCGCTTCCGGTATCCCTTCGTGGTACCTTGCGACAAATGATCTTCTTAGAAGGACAGGTGGCTTCTAGCCGTGCGATCTTGAGCAATAACAGGTATGTGATGCCCTTAGATGTTCTAGGCCGCACGCGCGCTACACTGAAGGAATCAGCGTGTCCTCCTAGCCCGAAAGGGCCGGGTAACCCGTTGAACCTCCTTCGTGCTAGGGATTGGGGCTTGCAATTGTTCCCCATGAACGAGGAATTCCCAGTAAGCGCGAGTCATAAGCTCGCGTTGATTACGTCCCTGCCCTTTGTACACACCGCCCGTCGCTACTACCGATTGAATGATTTAGTGAGGTCTTCGGACCGGTGCGCGACGGCTCAAATACCGAGCCGTTGATGTTGCTGGAAAGATGACCAAACTTGATCATTTAGAGGAAGTAAAAGTCGTAACAAGGTTTCCGTAGGTGAACCTGCGGAAGGATCATTACTGTTGTGGAAGACACAAAGACACATGTTGAAAGTGGCTGCTCCTTGCTGATATGTGGGGCGACCCTGCGAGGTCGATGCATGTAGAGTTGAGACAGCCCTGGATTGCAACACCACTATGTAGTTCACGAGAGAGTGGTTACATCGCTAGCGCTTGTCCGAGAATGAGTCGCGGTAGCATAGCAACCTTGGACAGCATGTGGTTAAGATGCAATCTGTTGTGTTTATTGAANATTTTGTTACATGTCTTACACTAGCGATGCCTACATTTGACGTAAAATTACGTAATGTATGCATATATATATATTTAAAAAAGGATAGCTGTAGACTACATAAACGCAAATAATTTGGATGAAGTTTTGAGAGCTTAGATGGTAGATCGGCTGTCACGTCTTGTTTACAGAAGTGTGATTAAATATGAAACTAGAACCACATACAACAATAGCGAAACAAATACAAGCACACACATATCTTACCCAAGACTTTAATCCAGATCCCCTTGCAACGTGAGCCGGCATACGACCAACTGCTTTGCGGAGGTCGAACCAGTAACATCAACTGCATCAACTTCCGTTGTGATCGGTCTAATGTTTTGGTATACAATGTTTACTACGTGTAATACATGTTTACAGCGCCGTCATTTTGAAAACAAGTACGTAAGCCACTTAAATAACACAAGTTTATATGGCTTATTATAGTACTACTTGTATGCAAAACTTAGTGGGAGTTAGTTGTTTGGCTCCCGAAAGAGGGCATAAATGTTCCGTTTTCTCACCTGACGTTATATTATAAAAGGCGGGCGAAAGAGGCTTTTATAAGTTTATTTGATGCTTCTAATGGATACTGTCGGCATAAAAAGGTTGTTGGAATTTGGTTAAATAGTTTAACAGATATAACATACTAATTTAAATTATTTAAATAGTAGCCATTAAAAAAAATTCCTTGCCTGCTTAAAACATGTAAGTTTACATGACAAACTTGTGCGAAAAAGATGATGGAATAATGTGNTTTGTGCGAAAAAGTTGATGGAATAATCTGGTGGCTAACATAAAGTTTATGAATTAGCACATTCTATGTTTGTCTTATATACTGCCAGCAAATAAAGATTGGTTCAAATTGTTGGTAAACATGTCATACTAACTTGAAAAATTTACACAACTGTTGTATTGAAAATATGTGACGGCACCCAAAAGACACACACACGCACACACACGTATATATGGACTATAAAAGTTTAACATTTTNATATATGCACTATAAAAGTTTAACATTTTGCTTGAATTTGATGAGAATCAGTTAATTGTATCCATAATTATGATATTTAAACTTATTGTTTTGATGTGGTGCTATCTTAACAAATTATCACATTAAAAGAGGCTTTATATAGACGCAATAATAATAAATACTCCCAGAATACAAGGGTATTTGAAATTTGTTGCATGGTTTCGTAGATACATAGTAATATTAATAATTGTCACCTCTGGACCTCATTTTGCTTTTACCATCCGGGGGTTATCATTCTCATTTGCCTTGAACTTATCANATATATTAAAACTTATTGTTTTAATGTGGTGCTATCTTAACAAATTATCAGTAAAAAGAGGCTTTATAGAGACGTAATAATAATAATAAATACTCCCAGAATTCAAGGGTATTTGAAATTTGTTGCATGGTTTCATATATGCATAGTAATAATAATAATTGTCACCTCTGGACCTCATTTTGCTTTTACCATCCGGGGGTTATCATTCTCATTTGCCTTGAACTTATCAGTTTTACCACCTACCCCACACAGCATCTTCATGCCCTAAGAGCATATCCTCCTGAATATGAGAAAAAACATTCCCACTACCTTCGCGAATGTTCAGCCACCACCAGAACGAGTCCAACCTCATCTGACGTAGCGGGCATCGGCTGGCGTCTGTCTATTTGCATTGCACATGCTTGCATGGCCCACCATAGTATTGCTTACATGCCAACTTTGGTGGGAATAGGTTGAGCATTTTTGAGGTATGATGTAAATCCTTATATTTCTCATATAGAGCTATCTTTCGAAATTGTGGATTAATAACAATATCCCTTTCTTAAAATCAATGCCTACATGAAGCATAAACAACACACTAAATTTGGTTTAAATCTGGTAATTGGTTGGCAAGAAGACATAGCCCCTTAAAATGTTAATTAGCCTCTTTTTTTATAAAAGCATAATGTGTGGTCGAAAACTACAAAAGTCGGATTTTCTTACTAATAACTAACTACACGTGTATCGAATTTGGTGAAATTTTATTTACGAGATCAAAATTCCTATGGGGACACTCAGATTCAGACACATATACAGAAACCCATAGAAGAAAAACTGATCCCATAAGACCATCTTCCCATAGGAAAGTAGGGTAAAATAAGTTCGCATGCACCCTTAAAGTGCCATTTGGACATTGACGGTAATGGTGTTGTCACATCGAGTCTNTGTGGATTAATAACAATATCCCTTTCTTAAAACCAATGCCTACATGAAGCATAAACAACACACTAAATTTGGTTTAAATCTGTTAAATCGTTGGCAAGAAGACATAGCCCCTTAAAATCTTAATTAGCCGCTTTTTTTTATAAAAGCATCATGTGTGGTCGAAAACTACAAAAGTCGGATTTTCTTACTAATAACTAACTACACGTGTATCGAATTTGGTGAAATTTTATTTACGAGATCAAAATTTCTATGGGGACACTCAGATTCAGACACATATACAGAAACCCATAGAAGAAAAACTGATCCCATAAGACCATCTTCCCATAGGAAAGTAGGGTAAAATAAGTTCGCATGCACCCTTAAAGTGCCATTTGGACATTGACGGTAATGGTGTTGTCACATCGAGTCTTGGGATACTAAAGCAGATAACAAAAATTGTTCCTGCACTATATGCAAGTTAAATGAGAACTATTGCTGAGTTGCCCCAAATTAAGAATGGAAAGTATTGTGAAAACTGGAAAAAAATATTACCATTTCATATATAGACAGGAGTTTGCAGTTGTCAATGCCAGCAAATACTTCCGCATCTATCTGTATGACAATCTTTTATACTGTGCACAGATCATATCAGCATTTCACTGGTTACTAAGCATCTCAAAAAGTAATGTCAGATAGCCTCATGGATTCATTATGGTGAAGAATATGTTATTTAGATACAATGTCTACCAGGGTATTTTTCTCATCAGTACAGAATTATTATTTCTAAGCAGTGTGGAATATCCACTGTTAATATCACAAGTGGAACACTGGGCAACCTTCGTTGCAGCAATGACTAAAGATAAAGTAAATATCACATATGAACGTGAACTGGCCATAAAATAAAACAAAAAAACAGCTAAATGACTACATTAAAATGGACTATAAGCGACCTACATTGGAATGGAAGGAAACATGACATAAACAAAAATGATAGGGTCTATGTTGTCGTTGTTATGTTGTAAAATTGTATTGGCAGAATGGAATTCCTTTACCTTAAGACATGGTGTGCTGTATCACATTTTAATTACTGCTAATGGGGAAAAGGCTTGAATAAAGTTGATTATCGCGAAAATAAACTACTGTAGTAACTTCATGATGTGCCAAGTAGTAGATTTGGAATTAATAAGATCCCTCACAATGTATGATGATTATTCTTGTGGTTTCACTGCAAAAATATCGAGAAATGCTGCCAGAGGTGTAATAACTGTACCAAAAAAACGACGGCAATAATTAAAGAATGAGGTTATCTCCAGTATTACACATTTTGAATACATTTGAAAGAATAGCAATGAGCATTCGTGGCTCGTTACCAGTTACATAATAAGGAATACGCAATTTCTGCAAACTTCAAGGCTTCGCCATTTTGTCTGGAGTAGTTCAAGTCCCAAACCATAATGCAAGCCTTGTAGCTAATTCCACTTTTGAGTGAGTTTTCTCAAGATCTGGAGAGATAATAGGTAATAAGACTAATAATTGTATCCAAGTCACATGGGATGTTATTCTATGTCATTGCCTATTATTCCACAAACGCTTATTATACACCATCCCCTAGAATACACTTGCGTCGGAAGGGTGTAACTTAACCCCACTTTGATAGAGTACTTGATATTCCAAAATTTTCCTATTTCTTCATGCTCATTATTCAATTATTCACAAGGTGACATGAGGAATCACCTCCAAAGTAACGTTTGGAAGGGAGATTGGATGCATTAGTGAAACGCTTTGTTACAAAAAGAAGTTACGAGACATACTGCTACTGCATAATGTACCAACTAACGTCGCATAAGGTACTGGACACACACAAATGCTCTTAGGCCTAATAGCTTCTTCGAACTCATCCTATTATTATTTAAATGTAAAATGATTAACAATTTCTTAGGTGATATAAGAATAACTGACAAGATTGTGTAATCCCCAGTAATGAGAAGTTTTGAAAAATATCAGTGAAGTGGTCTTCTGGATATCTTGTCGGGGCTCTCGGAGAAAGACTAAGGTTTTGCATGTAGACCAATTGTCCTTCTTGCAGCGGCCGGTTTGCTGATAAACCTGTTTCCTGAATCCGTTCCAGACCCCAGAAATAGGGTTTGACACTGTTCGTGCATTCAATCATCGTTACTCTATTGGTATCATTAAGAAAGGAGTTGAGCCATGGGGCTTAGTTTGATCCAGATCAGGTGGCCAGGGAGTTGGGCGCGGCTGTTGCACAGACACATTCAGATACGTAGTTTCTGTATTAGTGTGTACTGGTGTAGTAAACAAATGCTAGGTGTTGTTTTCATAAATTAATGTATGTAGAAAACTTGTAAGTTCTAAAACTCTTTGAAGATAGGGTAGGATTATATTCACTAGAGTTCAACCAGCTGCTAATACAACTAAAATATAAACTTTAATTAATTGTGTTCTGCACGGCTACAAATGAAATTTTGAACATTCTTAAGATACACTGCTCTGCTTGCCATGCAGCTCCAGGTATTCAAGACCCCACAAAGTCCATTATCACTGAGGCATCACACGCATACACCTAAGGCTATACCAACTATGGTATGAGCCCAACACCCGCATGTCTCAAAAACTTCGCATCACAAGGACGAGAAACCAAATAGTTTGGAATCCCCTGTTATAAGGTGATCCTGTTATCTCTAGCCTCTGTCAGCCACATGACACAAAATCCAACCTTTAAGTTAATTTTGATTCTCGTTGTTTGTGCAGCGAACATCCTGTCGTTCACAAGTGGGAGCGCATACGGCTGGGTGGCGCCGATGATACCCGTGCTGCATAGTGATAACTCCCTGGTCGGCATACCTCCCATCTCGGACACGGATGCATCATGACTTGCCTCCATCCCCAGCATGTCCCGCCTGCTCACCATCCCACTGTATGGCTACACTATGGAACGACTCGGCCCCAAGGTCACTGGCTACCTCTTAGCGGTGCCCTTCATCATCAGCTGGTTGATGCTCCTGCTCGCC
>NQII01001738.1:461524-495585 GCA_002778355.1 Clitarchus hookeri
TCATGTTAGTAGAAAAAAAAACTTTTGCGCAACCGAAAAGCATAGGTGTGATAAGGGCAACAGTGCTACACACCGATGCAAACAGATAAAAAAACAAAATGTGAAGGAAAAATACTTATAAGCACTTGTCAACCATCGCAATTACATATTACACAAGCGTCGAGTTCTGCACGCTGTGTGGTAAACGATGCTATACAATACCAGACAGTCCTGGCAAGTGCAACAGAATAGCAAACGACTTCCCTACGAACCGACTGAAACGAAACCATCACATTAAGTGTACAACCAGCACTAGAATCACAAGCAGCAGAACACCAGACCACATCCGACCTGACCGTCATTACACGAACAACTAACAACATGGCGATCTGTAAGGCGGCCTCACACGATGATCGCTACTTGTTGTCGAAGGGAGGATGCATAACAATAGTCAAGAGAGAGACACACGTCAGGCTTCAGGGTAGCAGACCAGCCAGGACACACATATGCACTTCTTTTTACGAGAGAAATTCTGTTATACAGTACAAGGTATCAATAGATCCCATTTTAAGTGCTATATATACATATATATATATACTTATATATATATGTGTGTATATATACATGTACTTCGTGGGCGACTTCGATATTCTTTAAAAGAGACGTGGTGCGTCACCCTTGGTGCGTGGTCGCCTCCAGTTTCATAGCGCGGAGGGTGCAAGCCAGTGTTGTGTGACGATACGACCAGATCCGTCCCGACCACGACTGAATTAAAGTGAGTTGGAAGTTTTAAAGCAAGATATACTTTGCAACTTGCCAGTAATTTATAAACACGTAGCAGTAGGCACATTTCTTTGTCGTTACAAACAATAAAAATTAAAAAACCATTTTTTTTCCTTTTATTTATATTTGTAACCAAATTATAAAAATGGATAATATATCAATATAGCCTTCAGCTTTGAGTTCAACAATAATCGAATTTATCTCTTCACCGACAGGAAGATGCTCACTTCTCTGCAATGGAACCAGCACCCATGGTCAATCAACCAGGTCATTAGGGCCTTCAGAAAATAGGTAGTCAGACTTCACGTCACTCTTCACAGATGGTTAACGATACATGTCAGCATCTGTGTGCTTATGTGATGAGTAGTTTGCAAGATACCTCTGTGCCAGAGTACTATCTTCCAATCTATATTTATTCTTTCCCAACTTCAAGTAGCTCTTATCTTCAGCAATATTTTTATGCTTTTGCTTTGCAGATGTCGACATTTCATCATCATATTAAAAATAATATTTAAAAAATTTAACATTGATAGTTTTTACTATATAACTAATTTCTGCTCGTCTAGGCAGTTGCTGACAGTCAGAATCGGGGGGAGTGGTTCATTTGACCTGCAGATGCTGCTCACCCACACTACACCACACACTCCCCTTCAGTCCGGGGAGCACGTGTGAGTGGTGATGTGTGTTGCTGTTTTTTTAAGGATCAAATCATTTACGTCCTGCCCATGTGATGTATGATAATGCTTTTATTCCGAGGTGCGGTGGGGGTTACAACAGTATGTAAAACGCCCTCATGCTTTCTAGACACACTCATACGTGATTCGGTTGAGTGGATTACGATGCGTACAAGGGACGATTTGTTAACTTGTACTTTATTACTGAATTGTTCTCGTAACGGGACATATATGAGTAATATGTTATTAGAGTGGTTGGTAAGTGTTTATACCTATTTAACTTTTTATTTTATATTTTAATTCAGTTTGAATCAGTATATATCAGTGTTGATTTTATCGTTCACCCACTTGACAGCGGAAATTTCTTCGCCTAACTTAACGTACATCGCACGATACTCACATATAAAAAAACTGCGTACAGTACTCGTCGTTTGTGTAATATGTAATTGCGCTGGTTGGTAAGTGTATGTAACTAGTTACCCTTTACATTTGTTTTTATCAGTTTCCGTCGGTGTGTAGCAGTGTTGCCCTTATCACGCCTATGCTTCTCGGCTTCGCTAACGTTTATTATACTAGCATGATGTCCGGAGCACGATGTACGAGCAATGCATATATAGTTTGTAAAATGCTTACTACCATTTTGCTTTAATTGTTTTATATCAGTTTGCATAATCACGTAGCAGTGACGTTTCTCTTATGCAACTAAGTGTTTAAATGTATGTTGTTTTTGGGTCAAACAAAGGAAAACCGTCTTTACAAGTCGCACAATGCATATTGCACTTGACATATTGTAGTTATTTATGTAGTTGGTCCGTGTTATCATTCGTTCTTTCTCATGTCAATGTACATTCTAGCTTTTACTAAACTTCTTGGCGCGATAGCACCACATATATCGCTATTATAAACTGTAGATTCATCGGTGTTTTTACAAGTATGCATAGGGCACAAATCTCACATGCGACTAATATTTAAACCCGGCGAATCACGTAAACCCCTCGTTAACCCCCTTTTGGGTATACTAGGAGAGGTGTAATGGCAGATCAGAAAATGGGAATATAATGTATTTAAAGAGGTTCGCTCTCCCAACTCATAGAAGTTGCCTCTTACGATGGTTTGTTAAATCAAGAAATGTCTCTTGGACCATCGTTTAGATTGGAATTTACATTTTGATCTAAACTCACTTCGTCTGCGTGTTCTTTGGAGGGTCAATGCGCAGTCGTCGAACAGCATGGGAGACCTACACCCCCTCACAGCATACCCACGGGCCACCGTTCTTTTCCTGATCTTCAGGAAACCGAGCTCCTATGTGGGAACCGATCATATATTTGGCGACTTTTTTCTTTTACGGGGGTGATGCTGATATTTTTAATTTGCTGACTATATCTTAAAGGGTACAGTAATTACATCAAACTATGCTTAAAAGTGTGCATAGGCCATACTTTACTCTGCAGTAATTTTTTTTTCGGAGGTGATGACTATGTTAAGAATTTGGTAGCTTTATCTTAAACGGTTCAAAAATTTCAGCCAACTATGCTTGTAATATGCTTAGGGGATATTTGACCCTGTGGTCTTTTTCGTTGTCGGGGGTGATGACTGTCATGCATTTGATGTATGCATCTTACACGTTTCGGAAATTACAGGCAACTATGCTTATAAGTATGCTTAGAGCATATTTTCCTTGTCGAAGGTGATGTCTTTGTTATAAATTTGGTAGCTGTATCTTAAACTGTTCGGAAATTACAGCCTATGATTATACTCGTAAGAATGAGAATTGTCCCCAGCTAGGGTGCACTATGAAAGGAGATTAGAACGAATATGAGAAAACCGAGATGGAATGATAGAGCGTGAGAGTTGTCCCCGCTAGGGTGCCAGGTGAAAGGATGTCGGAAGGAATATGAGAATACCTAGGTGGAAATATAGAGCGTGAGACATGTCCCTGCTAGGGAATCAGGTCGGGAGGATTCTGAAAGAACCTCCCCATTAGAATGCTACAGCTTGAGATTACGTTTCATATGGAATGCAAGACCATGGAGTAGTAGGGTCACCTGGTTGGAATGCAAGATCAGGAAGTAGGGACCGCGATCGACATTGTTGGCCAGAAATGCAAGAGCGTGAAGTAGTAGAGATGATGAAGGAAGGACACAGAGAAAAAAGGAATGTAAGAGCATGAGATTACCTCCCACATGGAATGCAAGATCATGAAGTAGGTACATCTAGTAGGAATGCGAGAGTATGAATTATTGACTGCGATCGATGTCGTTAGTCACGAATGCAAGAGCACGATGTAGGACAAGTGGAGGAAGGAATGCAAGAGCATGAAGTAAGATGGGAGGAATGCAAGAGCATGAATTAGAGACATCTGGTAGGAATGTATAAGCATGAAGTAGGACCGATTGAATGTGAGAGCATGTAATATCTACTAGGAAGGAATGAGATAATACTTCAATTCGGGAAGACTCGGATAATACCTCCTCGTTTGGAATGCAAGAGCCTGAAGTAGGGAACAGGATGGCCGATTTTGCCATGTAATGATAGAGCATGATTGACAAGAAAACCCCTCAACCCTCATTACCAAAAATAAGTCACTTAGTCCGATTGTGGGGTCCTCGGTGAAAGGGTTGGAAATACTCGGAGTAAACCCTCTCGTTTGGAATGGAAGAGCATGAAGTAGTGACCAAAATGGCTATAAAAAGGAAGAAATGATCGATCATGAGAAAATAAAATCATAAAATCAGAGCATGAACATGTTGTCGAATTCGGGAAGACTCTGATAAAACCCTCTCTCTTGGAATGCAAGAGCATGAAGTAGGGACCAAAAATTGTTAAAGAAATAAAGGAGAAAATAATTGAATTCAGGAACACTGGAAGAAAACCACAGGAATGCAAGAGCATAAAGTAGGGAACAAGATGGCTGCTACTGGCGAGGGATGATGACTGAACAGGAAGGATGGTGCTGGCTGGAAAAATGGCCGACGTCAGCAAAGAATGACAGAACAGGAGGCTGACTTGTGACATCATCGAAGATGGCCGTCTTTCGTCCCCTCGGCCCCTGTGCTAGCCCGTGGTGGTGAATGCCCATTTTCTAACTACTTGCGTAGTTCTTGTCAAAATACGGTAAAAGAATTATGACATGAAAAAGGCATGGGTCTTTCTGCCGCATCAAATATAAAGTCCTGCGCACTGTCAGGAAGTGAACGGTGCTGTGGGGAACTAAATGTATCTGCCTTGGTTGACACTGAGGCCGCCCATTGTGTCATTAGCGATTCCTTTTTGAAAACTTCTCGAGTCCAAGATCATTTCCAAAGGGCGTGTCATTTGTACGTCTGAGAAGCGTTTGTGTATCGCTAAAATAGGTAGTTTTGCATGAACGATTCCTTTTGGGTATTTTCTCATTTGTCACATGACGTGACTCTAGCACTTCAATTTTTGGGAAAAACAAGGGCGTCAGTTAACCTCTACGAATTTTATTTGTCTTTTGGGTTCGCTCCGAATATCAGGATTGGATTGTAGGTTGACGCGATTCCGGATGTGTTTTTTATGTTGTTGGATGAAACAAGTTCTGCACTGATTTTCAAGTGCTCTTGAACCAATTGAGGGTGGAAATTAGTGACGTTATATTTCCTCGCATTAGTAAATGCGATGTTCTCCCCTCTAATTTCCCGTTGACGGATAACATTCTGGTGAGCGACCGCCATTTTAAATGCCGCCCCCCCTCCTAAGCTCCAAGCATTTCGATATACATATCATAAGTAAATTGTTAGAAGCGGGCGTGATTGTTCCTTCTATCTCAGATTATTGTTCACGGGGATTCTCGGTGCGAAAAAAGGATAGTGACAATTATCGTTTGATGGTTAATAATTCCCTGAAAAACCAAAATATTCATAAGGATCCCTTCCTATTATTGACAAATGATTGCGCTCTTCAGCACTTGAGTAAAACCCGCGTTTTTTCCGTTTTAGATTTAGACAACAGTTTTTACCAATGTTCAATGGATCCTTCCTGTAGGATCACCTTAGAGACTAAATGATTTCATCCGTATTCCCATGGGTTCCAACATCGGTAGCCAAGCATTGTCGTGTATTTTGGATCATGTTTTGTCAGAATTCAAGATCAAATTTGTCTTCAATTAAACAGATGATATTGTTGTTTATAGTGATGACCTTGAGTCTCACTTGTCTCATTTGCGCCAGGTTTTCCTTAGGATGCGTGAAGTATGGCAGAATGTGAATCCTGATAAAGTCACCTTAGGTTCCAAAAAGGTGATATTTCTGGGTAATGTGCTCGTGATGGTCATTTGATGATCGATCCCCACCATCTGGCCCCTATATTAAACTTCCCTCTTCCGAAGATCTTGAAGGTAGTTCAGGAGTTTCTAGGTATATTAGGTCATTACTCCCGCTTTATTGATAATTTTTCCGAACTGGCAGCCCCTTTAAATTCTTTATAAAAGAAGGGAGTAGAATTTCAGTGTGGTCAGGAGCAGAAATCTGCCTACTATCAGCTCAAAGAAGAGCTTGTTTCTTCGCCGGTTATTCACCTTCCGGACTTTACGCGCCGATATACCGTCCAAGTTGATGCCTCGTCACTGGCATTAGGCGCTGTCCTAAGCCAGTGGACAGATTTGGGTTTGGAACCAGTTACCTTTGATAGCCGCAATTTGGAATACACGAAAAGGAAACTTTAGCATGCATTTTCATACTAGAGAAATTCGCTTTGTACATCGAGCTTGACGAATGCGACCTTTACACAGACAATCAGGCTTTGATTTGGATCCTCAACCATTCTCAACAGTTGGGCAAACTGGGTCATTGGGTGTTCCGTCTTTCTCGTTTCCTTTTCGAGGTTCATGATATCCGAGGCTCCGAAAATCAGGTGTCTGATACATTGTCAAAAATGTACGATCCGTCTGATTTTGAAACGGACGAACGGGTGGTTCCTGAGGCATCTCTTAGCATTATACAGAAGTTTCCCGAGTTTTTTGTTAAGTTGCGTCACGTTCAGGTGGATGACGGGTTATGTGCTCAAGTTCTGAGTGACCTGAGTAATGGTGTTGTACTTTCTTATGTGTTACATAACTTTATTTTGTATTTCACAGGTAAGAGAGGACATGCTTTAAAATTTATGTGCCTCAGTCACTAAGAACTACGGTGTTGTCCTACTTTCAAGTTTCCATGTTTGGCGGACACTTAGGTGTCAGCAAGACTTTTAATAAAGTTGCAGTAATTTTGCCTCACCTATTCTGAGGTGTGACTTATCAGATTTTGTGTGTTCATGTGATCTTTGTCAAATGTGTAAACAGGCTCAGCATGCCAATGTTGGGCAGTAATATATGTATTTTAATTTTGTTGGATACCTTTACTAAATTTGTCCTTTTTTTGCCGTTGAGAAACGTGAAAGCACCATATATTGTCAAAGCACTCACTGATCAGGTGTGGAAGGTGCTTAGTGCTTCTGTTGAAATAGCTACAGATAATGCCAAGTACTTCACTTCTAATGTATTTAAGAACATGCGTTTTCACTGGGATATCAAGCATTTTACCTCCACTCCGTATTACCCGATGGGTAATAAAGTTGAAATATTCTACAAGAATCTTAAGACCTGTTTAACTATCATCTATAAGCAAGATCATGCCTTGTGGAATCAGGATTTGGATTTCATAAATGTGGGACTCTACAGAGCCTTGCATGATTCCACGGGAGTTCCATGCTCACTCCCATTCCTTTGTCGTCCGCTCAGTCACCCCTTGCTTAACATTTGGAATATCCTCCCTTTTCCTTCTCCCCTTGGGTGATGCTGATCGGGATCGCCTGCTTGAGGAGGTTCACTGTAGGCTCGAAACAGCAAAGCTGCAGGTCACTGCGAAGATGGGCCAGGGCAGGATACCGGTCAATGTTGAGCTAGGGTACCTGGTCCTTTACANGACCACGAGACCGATAGCGAACAAGTACCGTGAGGGAAAGTTGAAAAGAACTTTGAAGAGAGAGTTCAAGAGTACATGAAACCGTTCAGGGGTAAACGGGAGAAATCCTGAATTCGAAGGGGATTGGATTCATAAGGCTGGCCGACGGATCGCCACCTGGCCCCGCCAGATGTCGCTGGTCGCCCACTGCGATTCATTTCGCTTGTGTTGTCGTTCCCGGCGGTCACTCGGTGGGGTGGTGCTGCTCTGACACTGGAGGAGTGCACTTCCTCCCTTGTAGAAACGTCGCGACCCGTTGGGTGCCGGTCTAAGGCCCGGGATGGCAGACCANGGGGTAAACGGGAGAAATCCTGAATTCGAAGGGGATTGGATTCAATTCCGACCGGCTGCCTAGGCCACCTGGCCCTACCAGATGTCCCTGGTCGCCCACGGCGATTCATTTCGCTTGTGGTGTCGTTCCCGGCGGTCACTCGGTGGGGTGGTGCTGCTCTGACACCGGAGGAGTGCACTTCCTCCCTTGTAGAAACGTCGCGACCCGTTGGGTGCCGGTCTAAGGCCCCAGATGGCAGACCATGTGTCCTGTGCGGTAACGCACAGGCGCGTGGACTCCTGGTGACCCGGCCGGCTGCTCGACGGTNCATGTGTCCTGTGCGGTAACGCACAGGCGCGTGGACTCCTGGTGACCCGGCCGGCTGCTCGACGGTATGACCAGAAGAGTCGATCCGCTGAATGGGAAACACTATGGTTGTGTAGCGTCCGGCCCGGCTCCGACACGTGCGGGGAACGTGGTNCCGGCTGCTCGACGGTATGACCAGAGGAGTCGATCCGCTGAATGGGAAACACTATGGTTGTGTAGCGTCCGGCCCAGCTCCGACACGTGCGGGGAACGTGGTGTAAACCAGGGGTGTCCGTGCAGAAGCATGGCCCCGGCCCCGCTGCGTTGNCGGTCTAAGGCCCGGGATGGCAGACCATGTGTCCTGTGCGGTAACGCACAGGCGCGTGGACTCCTGGTGACCCGGCCGGCTGCTCGACGGTATGACCAGAGGAGTCGATCCGCTGAATGGGAAACACTATGGTTGTGTAGCGTCCGGCCCGGCTCCGACACGTGCGGGGAACGTGGTGTAAACCGGGGGTGTCCGTGCAGAAGCACGGCCCCGGCCCCGCTGCGTTGTTGGATCTGTCGGTGTCCTCGGACTGGATCAGTACTCCCGTCGGCGACGCCCACCTTCGGATGGTCTCCCGACCCGTCTTGAAACACGGACCAAGGAGTCTAACATGTGCGCGAGTCATTGGGTTGCACTAAACCTAAAGGCGCAATGAAAGTGAAGGCTGCTTTTGTGTGGGTGGCCGAGGGAAGATGGTACTGGGTGTCCTGGATCCTCGCGGTTCAGGGCCCGGCTCGCATTCCCGGGGCATCTCGTCCTCACTGCGAGGGGAGGCGCACCTAGAGCGTACATGCTGGGACCCGAATGATGGTGAACTATGCCTGGCCAGGACGAAGTCAGGGGAAGCCCTGATGGAGGTCCGTAGCGATTCTGACGTGCAAANGATGGTGAACTATGCCTGGCCAGGACGAAGTCAGGGGAAGCCCTGATGGAGGTCCGTAGCGATTCTGACGTGCAAATCGATCGTCGGAGCTGGGTATAGGGGCGAAAGACTAATCGNCACTAAACCTAAAGGCGCAATGAAAGTTAAGGCTGCTTTTGTGTGGGTGGCCGAGGGAAGATGGTACTGGGTGTCTTGGATCCTCGCGGTTCAGGGCCCGGCTCGCATTCCCCTGGGCGTCTCGTCCTCACTGCGAGGGGAGGCGCACCTAGAGGCATGTGCAACCCTGGGCTTTCTACCACTTGATACCCTGGCCAGGACGAAGTCAGGGGAAACCCTGATGGAGGTCTGTAGCGATTCTGACGTGCAAATCGAAGCAGCCTCGACCCATATCCCCGCTTTCTGATTAGCTTGGTAGATCATCCTGGTTCCCTCCGAAGTTTCCCTCATGATAGCTGTCACTCGGAGTAAAATCAAATGAGTCTCATACGGTAAAGCGAATGATTAGAGGCCTTGGGGCCNGAGCGTACACGTTGGGACCCGAAAGATGGTGAACTATGCCTGGCCAGGACGAAGTCAGGGGAAACCCTGATGGAGTTCCGTAGCGATTCTGACGTGCAAATCGATCATTGGAGCTGGGTATAGGGGCGAAAGACTAATCGAACCATTTAGTAGCTTGTTCCCTCTGAATTNGATGGTGAACTATGCCTGGCCAGGACGAAGTCAGGGGAAACCCTGATGGAGGTCCGTAGCGATTCTGACGTGCAAATCGATCGTCGGAGCTGGGTATAGGGGCGAAAGACTAATCGAACCATCTAGTAGCTGGTTCCCTCCGAAGTTTCCCTCAGGATAGCTGTCACTCGGAGTAAAATCAAATGAGTCTCATACGGTAAAGCGAATGATTAGAGGCCTTGGGGCCGAAACGACCTCAACCTATTCTCAAACTTTAAATGGGTGAGACCTCCGGCTTGCTTGGGAACTGAAGCCGGAGACGGATCTCGAGTGCCAAGTGGGCCACTTTTGGTAAGCAGAACTGGCGCTGTGGGATGAACCAAACGCCGAGTTAAGGCGCCTGAATCGACGCTCATGGGAAACCATGAAAGGCGTTGGTTGCTTAAGACAGCAGGACGGTGGTCATGTAAGTCGGAATCCGCTAAGAAGTGTGTTACAACTGACCTGCTGAAACAACTAGCCCTGAAAATGGATGGCGCTGAAGCGTCGTGCCTATACTCGGCCGTCAGCGGCATTGGGAGTGGTCGGGGCCTCGGTCCCGGCGCTCGAAGAAGCCCTGACGAGTAGGAGGGTCGCGGCGGTGAGCGCAGAAGGGCAGTGGCGTGAGCCTGCCTGGAGCCGCCGTCGGTGCAGATCTTGGTGGTAGTAGCAAATACTCCAGCGAGGCCCTGGAGGACTGAGGCGGAGCAGGGTTTCGTGTGAACAGCCGTTGCACACGAGTCAGTCGACCCTAAGCCCTATGTGAATGCTGATGCCGATGGGTGGTCGAAAGCTGTTGGCCGATACCCCCGGTGGGCGAAAGGGAATCCGGTTCCTATTCCGGAACCCGGCAGCGGAACCGTTCCGATTCGGGCCCTCGTGAGAGTGTTCGTCGGGGTAACCCAAAAGGACCCAGAGACGCCGTCGGGAGATCTGGGGAGAGTTTTCTTTTCTGTACGAGCGTTCGAGTTCCCTGGAATCCTCTAGCAGGGAGATAGGGTTTGGGACGCGAAGAGCACCGCGGTTGCGGCGGTGTCCAGATCTTCCCCTCGGACATTGAAAATCAGGGAGAGGGCCACGCGGAGCATTCGCGCCGGTTCGTACCCATATCCGCAGCAGGTCTCCAAGGTAAAGAGCCTCTAGCCAATAGACTAATGTAGGTAAGGGAAGTCGGCAAATTGGATCCGTAACTTCGGAATAAGGATTGGCTCTGAGGACCGGGGCGTTTCGGGCTTGGTCGGGAAGCGGGTCCGCGCTAATGTGCCGGGCCTGGACGAGGTGAGAGCTGGTGAACCTTGCCTCGTGCTTGGTGAACCTTCAGGATCCGAGCTCGGTCTCGTGCCTTGGCTGCCTGCGGATCTTCCTTGCTGCGAGGTGGTTCGGCCGTGGCCCTCTGGGCCAGGTTGTTCCCCTCTTCGGCCGCCATTAAACGGTCGACTCAGAACTGGCACGGACCTGGGGAATCCGACTGTCTAATTAAAACAAAGCATTGCGATGGCCTCAACATAGTGTTGACGCAATGTGATTTCTGCCCAGTGCTCTGAATGTCAACATGAAGAAATTCAAGCAAGCGCGGGTAAACGGCGGGAGTAACTAGATTCTCTTAGTCCTAGACTTTGAGATTTAATAGTCTTGAAAGTCCGACCTGCCACCTCCTCGTGGTTCCCGCCGGGTGTGCAGACGCTAAGGCTGTTTTCTTTGGAGCTGTTAGCTACGTTGTAGTGTGTGGTGAGATAGAGACAGCTGTCTGCACAGCTAAGAGCAGGCAACGGCAAGAGTCGTTTAGTGCCTTATAGACACATATTGTATTTTATTAACTTCTGCCCTCTGGCAGAGGCTCTAAACGACACTCTTAGGGTGTTCAAGTCTGGCTTTTTTTTTTGTTCTTAGGTCACAATGTTCAAGTGTAACTACTGTGACGAGTCGTATAACTCAAAGAGGGGTGCATCCCAACACGCAAGATCGTGGCACCCCTCCGAATACAACAGGGATTTGTTCGGTCCAGCAACCAAGAGGGTCGGCTGGACCGAAGAGGAGTTAGCTATTTTGGCGAGGATAGAGTTATATCTTCCATCTAGCACTCGGCACACAAACATAGCACTCGTGGAAGAGTGCCATAGGCGGGGCCTATTCCTGGACCGAACGTTCGAGGCCATTAAATGTCAGCGAAAGCTTCCTCGATATAAGATCTTTCTAGATGAGGAACGCAGGAGAGACTACCTTAGTCCTTTTTCTCCGATTACTAAACGGTGGTCTGCTGGTGCAACCAACATACCCCGTCGAGGCCATGTTACAGTCCCGGAAGGGGAGGAGGTCTGAGTAGCCCGTATTTCTCTGAGGGAGAGGCTACTCGGCCTGAGGGCTGAGCTGTGTGAGTTGGAGCATGAGGCTTATCATCTCGAGCATCTGATTGGGGCTGTAGATGCTGCACTAGAGGGCCGGTCACCTTTCGACCCCATTGATGTATGGTTCCGGACGGTCTTTGACATTACTTCTAAGGTCAGACCTCTACCTGAGGCTCGAGCATATCCGCCGGCAAGATCAAGGAGAGAGCAAAGGAGACAGGAGTATGCCTCAGTTCAATATCTATGGCGAAGGGATCGAGCCAGGGTGGCTGCGAGAGTTCTTGGGGACGAGGAGGCTGAGAAGTGTAAGTACCCCCCCCCCCCGATACTGCTGAGTGGTGGGCAGACCTGTTTTCATCTGGTGAAGGCCTGGATGAGCAGGAAATAGATGAATACTTAGAAGATCCTAAGTCTATCGGGGGGACATCCTGTTGGAGGAATTTGAAAAGTCTAAGATGAGGGGAAGTTCTTCCTTGGGACCAGATGGGATCAGGGTTGGTGTGTGGTCGGCGGTGCCGGACCAGGTAAAGTGCTGCCTTTTCAACATCTTTTTGCTGGCAAATGCAGTTCCTGGTTGGATGCTGGATGCACGGACAGTGCTGATACCGAAGGTGTCCCAGCCGGCCGGATTTCAGGCCGATATCGATCGCGTCTGCAGTCCTGAGACAGTACCACAAGATAGTGAGCTCGCGTATTCAGAATGGCATTGAGATCTCGCCCCAACAAAGGGCCTTTATAAATAAGGACGGCCTGGCGGAGAACATCTCGTTGTTGTCGGAAGTCATCTCGGCCTCTACCTCGGCGGTGAAGCCCCTCTTCATGGCTGTCCTCGATGTCCGAAAGGCGTTAGACACGGTGGCTCACACCCCGTTGTTGAATGTCTTGAGAGCTCGAGGGACGCCCTACGTCATCATGAGGCACCTGAGGCGGCTGTATTTGGAGGGTAGTACCTCCTTGCAGCTGCCAGGCATGGTGCGCGCCGGAATTCCCATCAACCAGGGAGTGAGGCAGGGGGATCCGCTCTCACCTTTCTTGTTCAACCTGGTGATGGATGAGGCACTGAAGAGTTTGGAGTCATCGGTAGGGTTCCCACTGGGGGACGAGGTGATCTCGAGGTTGGCTTTCGCCGATGATATGGTGCTCTTTGCCAGGTCGAGAGTGGGCATTCAGCTCAATCTTGACCGTTTATGTAGTGCCCTTGATAAGTTTGGTTTGGCACTATTACCAGCCAAGTCGTCTACCCTAGCTGTGGTGGCGGTGAGGAAGGAGAAGAGGTACAAGGTGTTGACAGAGCCCATGTTTAAGATCCAGGGTGAGTTCCTCACGCCATTGGATATAGACTCCAGTTTCAAATACCTGGGCATTAAGTTCTCCTGTAAGGGGGTGACTAAGCTCAGGGTTGAGCTGGAGTCTCCTTTGGAGAGGATCAGCACCGCTCCCCTGAAGCCGTACCAGAGGCTCAAGCTGCTGAAGACCTTTGTGCTTCCATCCTTGATTTACCAGCTGTCATTTGCGAAGGTGTCGGCGAAGGGCTTAAAAGCTTGCGATATTGTCATAAGGGCTGCAGTGCGTCGATGGTTGAGGCTACCCCATGACACAGCCCTGGGATTTTTCCATGCGGCATGTTCCGCCGGGGGGTTAGGAATACCCTCCCTGCTGAGGTCCGTACCTGTATGGATCCTCGGCAGGTTGAGGAATGTCCTAAGATCTGATTACCCCCCAGCCAGGAAACTGGTAGGAATGCCCATGTTTTCCAGGAAGGTGGAGTGGGCGAGGTCTGCTGCGGTGGTTGGTGGTGAGATGCTGGACACCTCTCGGAAGTTGAAGAACTTCTGGCGCCTTAAGTGGACCTGCTCTGTCGATGGAGCGGCATGGAAGCTGCGCTCTCCTGTTGTCCGTCTACTGAGTGGATTGCCCAGAGATCTGCGGGCATCCCATCCGCTGACTACCTATCGTACTTGCATATCATCTCGAACAGCCTGCCAACTGCTGTAAGAACATCAAGAGGGAGGAGAGGTCCTTCGGGAGCACTCCCCAAGTGTCGTGCTGGTTGTGGGGACGCTGAGACGACCTATCACGTCGTCCAGCAATGTCCCCGCACGCACGAGACACGTATAGCAAGGCACGATCAGGTGGTCAGGGCAGTGGCGGAACGGCTTGAGAAGAGGAAGTTCAGTGTCCAAAGGGAGCCTCGGTATCGCACCTCTTTGGGACTCTGTAAGCCTGATTTGGTGGCTCATAGATCCGGGGATGATAAAGCCTACATTCTTGATGCACAGGTAGTTCAGTGCAAGGGAACTGAGTGGTCTTTTCAGCAGAAGCTCAAGAAATATGCTGGTAATAAGGACCTGGTGGATGCTGTTAAGGCTCAGTTTCAAGTGTGTGAAGTGGTGGTTGTTCCGATTACTTTGACCTGGAAAGGACTGTGGCATAAGAAGTCAATGGAAATGGTCGACGAGCTGTCCAGGAGTCGGTCCCTCCTCTGTGCGCTCCCCACTATGTCATTGTTTGGGTCGCTCATGTGCTTCCGACGGTTCAACCGTTCTACGCGAGCAGGTGTGACCTAATTGGGTGTTTTATATATATATTTTAGTTTGTGTTGTTTGGAATAGGATAGGGCGATCATGTCCCTGATGCTTTATAGAGTCATTTGTATATATTCTTTTATCTTCATGTCGTCAGAGGTATATCCCCTCTTGATCAGGAGGTGGGTGGCAGCCATTAACTGTTTTGAGATGTTTTGGGTGCATGACCCTGGTAGGGGTGTGACTCCCTAGGACCCTATGGGGGTGAGGGCACTAGTTAGTTAAGGGGCATCCCATCGTCTCTGATGATATTTTAAAATATTTGTTTTAGGTGTTTTGTGAAGAATATTTTAGTTAGACGGAATGTCCGGTCTTTAAGTTCTTTTAGTAATACGTCCTTAAATCGCATCAACGTGAGAACAATGTTAAATAGCCAAATGCCTCGTCATCTAATTGCTCGGAGTAGCTGAGTCCGGTAGCATACTTATTACGCGCACCGAGGCCCACGGAGGGCTCCTCGAAGACCCATCCTAAAATCAAGTTAAGAACATTTTTATAAAGTAAAAATCCATATATGGAAAAAGTTATGTATTTTAAAATTTTTATATCTCAGTAACTAATAGTCCTAGAAAGTAAAGTAAAGTATTTTTGTAATCTGCTCAACCCCTAGAATTTAAATAAAATATTAATAAAACTATTTATGAATTTTGCCAGATAAGCAATAAATAAGAAATTGAATTTTTCAGCCCAGAATCGACGGATCGGAACAAAGTGAACATTTTCGTAATCAGGACATTAATAGGAAGAAGATACAAGTACACACGAGGAAACAAATTGAAAATTGAAAAACTTTATAAACTTAACTTCAAAATTAACGTCAAAATTAACGTCACTACGGGGACCCAAGGAAGCCACAAGGGAGGAGCCGTCGGCCGGGAGCTCAGAAGTACTTAGTAGTAGTTTTAGTAGTAGGATGGCAGCAAGCGATAGATCTAGTAGATCTAAGTTTACCACACCAAATTCACAAAGTCAAACGCCAGCGGCGTTTGCGAGATCAGGACTGACTAGATCCCCCCAAAAACCAAGAGACACATCGACAGCAAGAAAGAGCCAAAGAAGTATACAAAATCAACCAGAGTGGATTTCGGAAATATCAGGCATCATGGACAGTGAATTGGCAACAGAAACCAGAAATATACTACACGGAGAATTGGAGAAAAGGAAAAGGGAAGATGACTCACTCCCGCTTGAAAACAGGAAGAAAGAAAAATTAGACGATCCAAACGAAACAATTAGGAAAACTTTCGAAACCATCAAAGAAGTGGAAGAATTCATTAAAGATAAAAAAGGAACGCAAACAGAAGCATTAGAAAAACTATCGGAACTACAAAATATAATATTAACACAGAGTAATACCATAATTAAATTAAAAGCCAAAAAGGGATGGGATTTTGATGGAGCGCGAAAATACCAGGAAACAACAACCAAAAGTAAGAGAAGATACAGTACCAGTCTGGGTAAGTAAAAAGAAAACTGAACCAGTTAGAATCATCATCAGGCCGGAACAAACTAGAAAGGATGGCAGCAGTGAAAACACCAGAAAAGAATTATCAGATTTCATTAGGCCCAACGAGAAAAACATACAGATAAACAGAATAATCAAAACGACATCCCAGGCAATAATTCTAGAAATGCCCGATGAACAACAGGCAAAAAAAATAGAAGAAGAGATCATCAGAACAAAAATTAAACTCACAACAGACAGATTACACAAGAGGAATCCCAAATTAATTATATATGAAGTTAATGCAGAAATACCAAAAGAAGAGTTCATCGAAAAAATTTTTGATCAAAATTTGAGGGACATGGTGAGTGACGAGGAGCACAAAAACAATACAAAAATTTGCTTTGAAACGAAAACAATTAACCATAGAAAAAATATTGTCATAGAAGTAAACTCAAATATATACAGAATATTAAAAAACAAAAACAGGATATACTGCAATTGGGAGGCCTACAAGGTTAAAGATTTCATTTCACCCATGCGCTGCAAGAAATTCTGGTGTTATGGACACACAGATAAAAGATGTAGACAAACAGAAACAACATGTGGAAGATGTGGAGGGTCCGGACACGATATGAGGGGGTGCGAAGTGGTAGAAAATGTCAAATGTGTAAATTGTATAAGGAATAATAAACAGGGCATAGATATTAAACATGTAGTGACCGATAGCAACTGCCCATGCTTCCTGATGGCTAAAGATAAATTAAAGAAAGAAACTGATTACGGCGATTAACTTTTTTATTATAAAACAAGGTCTGCAATTTCTTTAAAAAAATTTTCAAATACAATACATTCATTTGTTTATGAGCCAGCAAAGTAAAAGTAACATTAAAATAGTTCAACAAAATTTGCAGAGATCGAAAACAGTAACGACAGACTTTACAAATCAATTGAATGAGGAACAATTTGACAAAGCTATTTTACAAGAACCATATCTTTTTTGCAATAAATACATTAATTTAAATAAAGACTGGCAATTGGTAAGTAACGATAAAATAGACACATGGGCGGTTGTTATTGTGAACTCTAGATATAAGATTTTAAATTTGCAACATTTATCAACTAGGGAACTCATGGTGGCAAAGGTTTTAATTAATGAAGTAGAATTTACAGTAATTTCAGTTTACATGCCCCCAAACCAGGAAGTAGATTATATAATAAACCAGATGGACAAAATCATAAAAACAGTTGATAATAAAAATTTAATAATAGGGGGGATTTTAATGCTAAATCAAATATGTGGTACTCTAAAAACATAGACGATAGAGGGGAACTAATAGTTAATTTAATAGAAAAAATATTATTGGATCATTTGTAATAAAGAAGGCAACCTTTTCACGTTCGACTCCATCCATGGGCAAGAAAATATAGATTTAACATTAGTTTCAAGAGACCTAGAAGATAGAATCACCGATTGGAATGTAGAGACTAGTATTAGCGATCATAATAAAATAACATTTAACATGACAACAAGTGAAATAAATATAACTAAAATACCTAAACTANAACATTTAACATGACAACAAGTGAAATAAATATAACTCAAATACCTAAACGACTCCACCAGTATGTTACAGATTGGGATAAAACTAAAGAAGATATTAAAAAAGGAATCACCCAAATAAACCAAGAAGACCAACTAAATAACGTTATAGAGAATTTACAAAAACTAATAATCAATTCATGTAAACTGCAAACTAAAAATACTAAAAATAATAAACATAAGAGAAACTGGTGGTGGAATCACGAACTAACCCTAATGAGGAAAAAAGTAAATAAACTACACAGGAAATTTAGAGGATGCTGCGAATGCAATGTAAAAGTAATATATAAGGAAGAATACAAAACTATTAGAAGACAATATAAAAATCAGATCAAATTAAACATATACAACAAATGGACACAGTTTATTCGAGAAGAAGCTTCAAAATCCCCATGGAGTGTAGTTGACAAATTAGCCAGGAAAAAACTAAAGAAAAAGGAACCCATTAGCAGCCTAATAATCAATTAACAATATACCAAAACAATTAAAGACACCTACACTCAACTAATGAATAACCTTTTACCAAACTTTGAACCATTTAAAGGAGAAAATATAAATATAATTAATAATAATGAAGATGAATACATAACAACAGAACATAACACAACAGAACTAATAGATGAAGACGACATTGAAATTGCTATAAAAAGATGTAGTATTAAAAAAGCACCTGGAATTGACACCATAACAATAGAAGTAGTAATAAAAATATGGGATGAGATTAAAGAAATTTTCACTAAAATAATAAATAGATGTTTTAACGAGGGCAAGTTTCCAGAGTGTTGGAAGATAGGCAAAGTCATTTTTTATATAAAGGAAACAATAAATCTAAAACAAATATTAGCTCTTACAGACCAATTTGCCTACTCCCGATTTCTNGCTCCCGATTTTTGGAAAAATTTTAGAAAGAATAATATTTAACAAAATCCAAGAAATAATAGAAGATAACTTACATAAACATCAATTCGGTTTTAGAAGAGGAAAATCAACAGAAATAGCCATAAATACTCTTTTGCAAATAATTAAAAATAATAATACTAAATACATATTAGGAATATCTATGGATATCAGTAATGCTTTTTCGACAGTATGTAGATATAAAGAAACAAATTAAATTTAGATATAAAATTAAAGGAAATCCTGTGGGACTACTTAAATAACAGAGAAATCATAATTTCAGAAGAAGAACTAATCATTAAAAGAAATATTAACAGAGGGTGCCCACAAGGATCTGTTCTAGGCCCGACACTTTGGAACTTGGTAATAAATGATTTAATAAAATTAACCATAGAAAACAATACACAAACCATTGCATTCGCAGACGACTGTTTAATAATAATTGAAGGCAACAATAGAATAGAGTTAGAAACAAAATCAAAAGAAATTATGGCAATAGTACACCTGTGGATGGAGGAGAAAAATCTTAAATTATCAGTAGAAAAAACCTTTGCCATCATGCTTAAAGGAAATTTAGATCGCAGAACTCCAACAGTCAAATCTAATCTTAAACCTATCAAATTTAAAAAGGAAATTGTGTATTTAGGTGTAATTCTAGATAATAAGTTAAGTTTCTTCCCTCATATTAAGTATATTACAAATAAAGTAAAATTAATTTTTTTAAGACTTAAACAGATAATCTGGAATGTTCAAAAGTATAATTATAAAAACAAATTAATAATTTATAAATCTCTTTTTTGAAATTTAATTCAGTATGCCTCCTCATGCTACCGTGACCGGATCAACCATACCCATATTAAACGAACACTCAGGGCCTCTCAAAGATACATTTTAATTAAACTCATGAATTTTACACCAACTACCTCTTACCTGGCAGCTATAACATCAAGTAAAATTATCCCCATAGATTATAGTATACAAGATAGGAACCTAATTTACAATATAAAAAACGAGTGCGACGAAATTAATTATAGGGGAAATATATATAATAAAGTGACTTTGGACAGTATAATTTGGATTAATATAAATAATAGTGAAACTCCGATTAGTATAAAAGAACTCAAGAAAGACTTATATAAAGACAGTGTAAATCAATGGCATCAGGAATTTGAAAGTGACAATAGTGGACTAAATTTAAAAGAATATATAAATAACATTAATGATTGGTATTTCTCTAAAAACAACTTATCTACAAACACTTTGAAATTTTTAACTGGACACTGCCAGGTGAGAGCGTATCTCAAACAGATCAATAAAATAGAACATGAAACATGCCAATGTGGCCGCGCCCCTCAGAACACTCACCATATTTTATATAACTGTGAAATGTTTGAACAAGAACGTAGCATATTAGCAATCAAATTATGGCAAAAAGAAGAAACCTGGCCTCTACATCATTCAGAAATTTATAATATTGAAATTGCAGACTTAGTAAATAAATTTATTGATAAAGTATATAAAATTGTCAAGACTTTAAACGAAGATCTATAGTATAGTATTGTATTATTAGTATCATTATCATTAGTATAATTAGTTATAGTATTGTTATCCTGGGAATTGGTGTGTGAGTGTGGTGTGATGTGTGTGTGTTGTGTGTTGGGTTTTGGGTTATGTTAATTTGTTACAGATATTTTATTTGATATTTCATTTATTCTATTTTACATTTTCATTTTAGTTTCCTTGATTGTAATTGAGAATAGAGTTATATTTATTTATGTAAGTATGTGTTTGTTTATGTTATCTACTTTATTTATTTCATCTCAGGGGAGTTTTTTTTTTTTATAGATATATAGGTATATATGTGTGAAATTTTGGGTATAGTATATTATTTTAAATTATATAATCAAATGTAACCAAATTCTAGTGTTTCTATTTGTCATTGGTAGTGTTTAAATTATAAGATTTAATCATGTTTTTGTTATTTTTGAGTTACCTTTTTTGAGTTATTTTGGTCATGTATTTTTGGATGTATTGTAGTGTTTTGTCCTGTGTTGAAAAGAAAAAATAAAAAAAAGAGAAAAAAGAAAATGATAAAAATGAGGGGCTGGGGAGCCGGGCGGCGACCTCCACGTGGTTCCTCGCGGACTGGGTGCCGGTTTGGAGAAATACTCCATTCCCTGGGTCTGCCGGAAGGGAAGGAGCGGCAGCTCTGAAGGGAGAATTGTCCCGGATGGCTGTCGTTCTGGAACGGAAAACAGACTCAGGGAAGAACCCGGGTTAGCGCACTGGGTCGCATCTGGTGTCGCTGGCCCGCCCGGTGATGGTTCTTCCTTGCTGACTGGCTGAAAGGCCGGCCTGCTGGTTGGCTGTCCTGGGCGGGTCGGTGGCGGTAGATGAGTCTTGCTGGTGTCCCATCGACTGGTGGGCTCCTTAGGGTCNGGTTAGCGCACTGGGTCGCATCTGGTGTCGCTGGCCCGCCCGGTGATGGTTCTTCCTTGCTGACTGGCTGAAAAGCCGGCCTGCTGGTTGGCTGTCCTGGGCGGGTCGGTGGCGGTAGATGAGTCTTGCTGGTGTCCCGTCGACTGGTGGGCTCCTTAGGGCCGGCCGAAAGGCTAGTCCACAGAGCTGGCTGAAAAGCTGGTCTCTGGCGAGCTTGCTAGTCGTGGGGGTACCTGCGAGCATGGCTCTGTGTAGACAGTAGAATAGAACATCTCGACTTTGCTCACCTCTTTCTAACACTAGAAGGAGGATTGAGATCCTAAAGGATAATAACTAGAAAAATTACCGGTACCCAGACTAACTGCCGCCTTCCCGCACTCAGAACATCAGGGTGCGGGACCTCATAGATTCTCAAGCCCATGTAGACTTCCTCTATAATGTTAACCTCTCTATCCGCTTTCCTATTTGTACCAGTAGTAGTTCCCTGGCAGTGGTATTAAACTATAACTTCAAATCACGATTTAGAATAAGGAATTTCCCATAAGGTCATTGCCGGCACAATTTGTGTACACAAGTTGCTGAGGGGGGACGCGCGGCCGATCAGTGTTGTCCGGTGGTGCAGTTTCTAGGAACTGTGCTGTCGGGCGGGACTTTGCGATTGCGTGCGTCCTCGCTCTAGAGCAGCAGATCACACAACCTAACGTAAATGTTGGGATGATGGTGTGTGGCCGACCAGTTTCGTCCGGCGGCGCCGTCTCGGCTGAAGGAGAACTCGTCGACCGGCTGAAAAGCTAGTCAAGAGTGATCTGGATGCTTGGGGCGGTGTTGTCGGGCGGGGCTTTGCGATTGCATGCACCATCGTCCTTCAGAAAACAAAATACAACATAAGCTTCAGGGCGTGGGCGGGCGGCCGACCAGTCTTGTCTGGCGGCGCCGTCTCAGCCCGAGGGTGAATCCTAGAGCCGGCTGAAAAGCTAGTTCATGGAGGATCCGGATGGCTGGGATGGTGGCGCTAGGCGGGGCTTTGCGATTGCGCGCCTACATACTGGAGCTGAAAACACAACACACTAAAACTAACGCTATAAACAACACCATACACTACACAAACAATAAAACAAAAAACAACATGGTTGTGTCGGCATGACTTTGATACATATGGTAAACCCTATTTAGATGATAATCAATTTGAACTTTTAAAGTAGAATTTAACATCCCGAATGGCCCTAAGGCTAAGTGGGATCCAGTTTTTCAAAATTTCTCTTCTTCTTGTCCCTCTGCTCCAGGATGGCAAGCGAGTAGGTTGTGTGCTGGTGGAGCTCCTGGTCGGGCGGCCCAAAATGTGGGAAAAAGGCGCGAAACATTACATCGGATGATCGTGCGGGGATCACCTAGTGACGGGACACGTGTGTACAAAAAACTGGAACTCTCGGACTTTTAGTTTTAAAGAAAAAAATTCATGAAAAACAGTGAAAATTAACAAACTTTAGAAGACTGTGGTGAGTGTAAAAATTCTTTTTTTGATAATACAGTTTTATATTCGTCGATTCTGGGCAAAGGACACTAAATTAATAATTTAAAATTTTTTGAAGAAACTTTTTTTTAAATTTTATTAAAACTTTAAAAATCAATAACTAAGTAAATATTAAATTCTAAGAAGAGGCAGTGCACTATTATAAAACTGTATTGGATTCTCAGTAGACTATTGCATCTATTTCGCTAAAATTTTGATAGTGTGGTAGAAATAATGCTTTTTAGTTAGATGCTAAATTAACCTATAAAAGTGCACTGCAGTGGTGAACCTGCGACAGTCTGGCCTGCGAACTTTAAGTCCAGGCCAAATTTCGGTAAGTGAACTCATTTGAACCATCAGTGACCTCAAGTAAACCCAGAGTGGAAAAGTACTGGGCGTTTTCGCGAATAAATTCCAGTTTGGTAACTTCATGAATCGTTATCCATTTCAAAATACATTCAAAAAACGTTATTTCTTTCAAAACTTTCATAAATTTTAACATTTATGTTGAGCATCGAACTTGTTGAGCGTAATTTCAAAACTTCTTTTTAAATCCCTAAAGTCACTTTTTAAAAATTTATATAAAAACTTAAGAACGCTCATAACTTTTTAAATATCGATCCTAGAGCAAAAAGGACAACATTTTTACAGCCCCCTCCTTCAACTCCTCTACAATGGGACCAAACTTAAAATCATGTTTAGGACATTTTTATAAAGTAAAAATCCATATATGGAAAAAGTTATGTATTTCAAAATTTTTATATCTCAGTAACTAATAGTACTAGAAAGTAAAGTAAAGTATTTTTGTAATCTGCTCAACCTCTAGAATTTAAATAAAATATTAATAAAACGATTCATGAATTTTGCCAGATAAGCAATAAATAAGAATTTGAATTTTTCAGCCCAGAATTGACGGATCGGGACAATGTGAACATTTTTCGAATCAGGACATTAATAGGAAGAAGATTTAAGTACACACGAGGAATCAAATCTAAAATTGAAAAACTTTGCAAATTTAAATTCAAAATTAACGTCACTAGGGGGACCCAAGGAAGCCACAAGGGAGGAGCCGTCGGCCGGGGGCTCCGAAGTACCTTTAGTAGTAGAGTAGATTAGTATGTCTGGTAGCAGTAGATCAGGTAGATCTAAATTAGTAAGTTCTACACCAATGGCCAAAAGCACGAAGACAATATACTCACCGCCGCAGAGCAGGGAAACATCGATATCGAGGAGCGCAGGACCACCAGCAGCAACAGGGATGGAGACCACACAGGAATGGGCAGCAATAGTAGATTTAGAAGAANGAGGAGCGCAGGACCACCAGCAGCAACAGGGATGGAGACCACACAGGAATGGGCAGCAATAGTAGATTTAGAAGAAAACATTGGAACATTCACTGTAGGAAAGGGAACGGAAGAGATGGAGAAACGGAAAAGAGAAGAGGACTCCCTAACACAACAAGAAAGAAAGAGAGGCAAAACGGAAGATCCAAATACAACCATCAAAATCGCAATAGACATTATAAGAGAAATTGAACACATAGTCAATAGCAAAGGTAACCAGGTAGAAATAGTAGAAAAAGTGCAGGAGTTACAAAACATAATCTTAGAACAAAATAATGAAATAGTTAAACTAAAGGCACAAATGGAGGGGATCTTCAAGGAGAGAGAANAAACATAATCTTAGAACAAAATAATGAAATAGTTAAACTAAAGGCACAAATGGAGGGGATCTTCAAGGAGAGAGAACATAATAAAAAGAAACAAATAGTAACGGAACAGCAACCTATTAGGAATATTTGGAACACAAAAAAGGAGGAACCAATTAAATTAATTATTAAACCTGTAGAAATAGTAAAAGACGGAAGTAGCGAAAGTACAAAACGCGACCTCATAAATTATATTAAACCAACAGAAAAAAAAATCCAAATAAACAAAATAATAAAAACAAACTCACAAGCAATCATATTAGAAGTCCCAAACAGGGAGCAGGCAGATAAATTAGAAAAAGAAATTGCAAATAAACATATTAAATTAAAGATAGACAGGCTAGAGAAACGAAAACCAAAATTAATGATATATGAAGTCAGTACAGAAATAGNCATATTAAATTAAAGATAGACAGGCTAGAGAAACGAAAACCAAAATTAATGATATATGAAGTCAGTACAGAAATAGATAAAGAGGAACTTTTAAATAAATTATACACACAGAATATAATAGATANATGATATATGAAGTCAGTACAGAAATAGATAAAGAGGAACTTTTAAATAAATTATACACACAGAATATAATAGATATAGAAGGGGAGGAACACGTATTCTGTGTATGTTCCTAAACAAACGAAACAAGAGTGATTAACAATAGACGCAACGTAGTAATAGAAACTAGCCCACAAATATATAGAATTCTTAAAAATAAAAATAAATTATACTGCAACTGGGAGGCCTACAGACTGTGCATCTCATGGGTGAGATGAATTCTTTCAAAGTGCTGGAGATACGGACACACGAATAAGCGATGCAGATCGACAGAAAGTATATGTGGTAAGTTTGGTGGGTCTGGCCACGAAGCAAGAACATGTGAGGTTGTAGAAAATTTCAAATGTATCAACTGTGTGAGGAATAGTAAACAGGGAATAGATATAAGGCATATGGCTACCGATGGTAGCTGCCCATGCTACATCATAGCTAAAGAAAGACTAAAAAAAGAAACAGATTTTGGAGACTAAATTAAATTAAATTCATTATTCAAAATTCAATTTCGATTAGATAAAATTTAATGGCTCAAGATAGCAACAGTATTTTCAAAATAGTACAGATTAATTTACAAAGATCCAAAACAGTCACAATAGATTTCACAAACCAGTTAGCCGAACAAAATTACTATTTGGCCTTGATTCAAGAACCATATCTATATTGCAATAAGTATATTAATTTAAATAGTAATTGGCAAATAGCAAAATTTGATAAAAGTGAGGCATTGGCAGCTATCATCGTTAACTCTAAATATAGAATTTTAAACATACAACATTTAGCAACAAAAGAAGTAATGGTAGCAAGAGTTTTAGTAAATCAAGAGGAACTAACAGTAGTATCAGTGTATATGCCCCCTAATCAAGAAATTGATCACATAATACAACACATTGACAAAATTATCAGGAAAATAGGAAACAAGAAATTAATAATTGGGGGGGACTTTAACGCAAAATCACATTTTTGGCATTCAAAAAACCAGGACGAAAGAGGGGAAGAAATACTTAACTTAATAGAAAAACATAATTGGGCACTTTGCAACAGGGAGGGTAACATCTACACATTTGATTCCATCCATGGTCAGGAAAACATAGACTTAACATTAGTAACAAGAGATTTGGAAGGAAAAATAGAAAACTGGACAGTACAGGAAAGTATCAGCGATCATAATGCAATAATTTTTAGTATAGCAACAGAAACTCAAACTACTCTAATAGAAAAAAGATTACACCAACATGTTAAAAATTGGGATAAAGTCAGGGAAGAAATTAATAAAAATATTTATCAAATAAAATTAGAAGAACCAATAAATGAAACTATAAACAAATTACATGATATAATAATAAACGCATGTAAAATTCAAGAAACAGTAACCAAAAATAATAAACATAGACAAAACTGGTGGTGGAGCAAGGAAATAAAATTATTAAGGATACAGGTTAATCAGAAACATAGAAAATATAGGAGCTGCTGCAAATGCAATGCAAAATTAATATACAAGGAGGAATATAAAATATTAAGAAAACAGTACAAAGACAAAATTAAACACACAATTTATAATAAATGGACTCAATTCATTAAAGAAGAATCACAAAAATCACCCTGGAGCGTAGTAGATAAAATAGCGAGGAAAAAATTAAGGAAAAAAGAACCCATTAGTAGCACAAAAATAGAAAATAAATATACGACAACAATTAAGGAAACATACACAAAATTAATGGATAATCTCTTACCAAATATTGAATCAGATAAAGAACAAATAATTAACATAGAATTAAATGAAATAGAAGAACACTTAACAGTAGATGAAATTGACTTAGACGATATTGAAATAGCCATTAAAAAATGTAGTTTAAAGAAAGCTCCAGGGATAGACACAATAACTATTGAGGTAATAATTAAAATCTGGGAGGAAATAAAAGACACTTTTTACAAAATTTTAAATAAATGTTACATAGAAGGAATATTTCCAGAGTGTTGGAAAATAGGTAAAATTATTTTTCTATATAAAGGTAATAATAAATTAAAACATAACATTAGTTCTTATCGACCCATATGTTTACTGCCAGTTTTAGGAAAAATTTACGAAAGGATAATATTTAGCAAAACACAAGATCAGATAGAAACAACATTACACATAAACCAATTTGGCTTTAGGAAAAATAAATCTACAGAGATGGCTATTAACAAGGTAATACATATAATTAAAGACACCAACACTAAATACATTCTAGGAATTTCAATGGATATTAGCAACGCCTTCTCTACTGTCACCTGGCATGATATTAAAAAACAAATAAATAAATTAATAATAGGCACTCAATTAAAGAACACCTTGTGGGACTATTTAAATAACAGACAAATAATAATAATAAAAGAATCTAATTTAATAATCAAAAGAAATTCTAACAGAGGCTGCCCACAAGGTTCGGTACTAGGACCAACTCTCTGGTACTAAGTCATAAATAAATACATACAGGAAAATAACGAGAACGAGTTTAAAACCATTGCATTTGCAGACGATTGTTTAGTTTTAATATCAGGAAATACCAGATTAGAATTAGAATCAAAGGCAAAAGCACTTATGGAAAGGACACACAAATGGATGGATGAAAATAATTTACAATTATCAACAGGGAAAACTCTTGCTATTATGCTTAAAGGAAACCTAGACAAAAGACCACCAACAATTAAATACAATAATTTTTCAATTAAATTAAAAAGGAAATTACATATCTAGGCATTGTGTTAGACAATAAGGTTAGCTTCATTCCACATATAAAATATATATCTAATAAAGTCAAATTAATTTTTTTACGGTTAAAACAAATTATATAGAATATCCAACAGTATAGCTATAGTAATAGAATCATAATTTATAAATCTTTGTATACAAACATAGTGCAATATGCCAGTTCTTGCTATCGAGACCGGATCGACCACACCCACATAAACAGAATACTGAGGGCCTCTCAGAGGTATGTTTTAATTAAAATAATGAATTTTACACCCACAACCTCTTATCTGGCAGTGATAACCTGCAGCAAGCAAATTCCAATAGATTATAGTGTAAAGGATAGAAACATAGTATATAAAATTAAAAATGAACAAAATGAACTGGAATATAAGGGCAATAATTATAGAAAAGAAACATTAGATAACATAGACTGGATAACAATTAACCACGGTGATTGCCCTATTAGTGTATATGAATTAAAAGAAGAACTTTATAAAAATAGTGTAGAAGAATGGCGAGAAGAATATAACTCGGACAATAGTGGACTGGATTTAAAAAACTTTATTAAAAACATTAGTAACTGGTACAACAGCAAAAGTAGTTTAAATTTAGAATCATTAAAATTTTTAACGGGTCACTGCCAGATAAGAGCGTACTAAAAAAATTTAAATAAATTTGCAGATGATACATGCCAGTGTGGGAACGGCATTCAAAATATACATCACCTTCTTTATAGTTGCAAATTATTTGAATTAGAGAGAGAAATTTTAATCATTAAATTAACATTCCATCTTGAAAATTGGCCAATTAACCATTTAGAAATTTATGATCATAATATAGTTAAATATGTAAATTCATTTATTAATAAGATGTATACAGTTGTTAAAACCTTAAATGACGATTTAGATTTAGATTAATATAGTGTCTCTAGTGTCTCTCTGGTCTGTTTGTTTATATATATATTTCATTTCACATTTTATTAATACTGTTTAAACTGTTCAAAGTATGTCATTGTCTGTGTCGTGGTGAGTGTGAGGTCTTTGCTCAAAATTGTTAGTTTATTATATATAGTTAATGTCATTCTGGGTGGAGGGTATTATTAGTTTATGTTGTTTGTGTTATATTTTGTTTATCCTAATTTAATGGTTAGTCTTAGTATTTCGTTGCGTTTATAAATTTGTTTTATTATATTGTGTTGTGTACTTTGTTATTCCTTTTCGCTGTAGTACCATACTCATTTCATATCATAATACATTACACCTATAGCTACAAATTATGTTATTATTTTGTGTTGTTATTACATTGTGTTGTTTTATCTTATGTTATATTTTTCTCTGTGCACGTTGTGTTACAATATATGTTTTGTAGTGTAGTACTTTATGTTTACAAATAAAAAAAAAACAGGAAAATAGAAAATTAAAAAATGAGGGGCTAGGGAGCCGGGCGGCGACCTCCACGTGGTTCCTCGCGGACTGGGCGCCAGTGTGGAGTGCAACTCCATTCCCTACGCTCATCGGAAGGAAAGGTCAGGTAGTTCTGAAGGGAGAATTGTCCTGGATGGCTGCCTGGCTGGACCGGAAAGTGGGCGTAGGGATAAACACGGAACAACACGTCGGGTCGCGACTGGTGTTGCCGTCTCGGTGTTCTTCGACATTGGTAGGCCGGCCGAAAGGCTAGTCTACGGGATAGTCGGGTTCGCCGGGGCGGCGGTGGCAGTCGAGTTCTGACTGTGTCCCTCCGGCTGATGGACGGGCAGACTGGCTTTTAGACGGCTGCCATCAGAGCCTGATAGTCGGGGGGGCATGGTCGGGCATGACTCGGCGTGATAAATTAATAGTCTTAGCTCGTTATAGTGGTCGCCCTTCTCTGAAAAGAGAGGGGAATGAGGAATAATATACATTTTCCAACAAAATTCACGGGCGCCCAGACGAACTGCCGCCTTCCCGCACTCAAAAGATCAAGAGTGCGGGACCTCATAGATTCCCAAGCCCTGTTAGATCTCCAAAATTTTGTTAACCTATCTTCCAAATCCCATCTCCTTAACGTAGAAGTTCACTTGTCAGTGGTCTAACAGATAATTAAATTTCACAATTCATTCAGATTCTAAAATTTCAGTAACGTCAGATGTTGAAAACGGTGCTGTAACACAAAGGTATATTCAAAAATTAAGAACAAATCGCGAAGTTTAATCGATAATCACAGATACATAAAACTAGTGAAGGCCTGGGGGGGGGGATGGACTGTCGGCTCCGCTCCTCATTGTCGGTTCGGCCGATGGCGGCTGAGTGGACCGGCTGAAAAGCTAGTACGCAGGCTGCCGGTTGGTCGGGGCGATGGTGGTGGGCGGGGCCGGGGGGCCTTTTCCCCCTGGGCTGGAACTTAAAAAACAACACACTGGGTGGAGTGCGGGAGTGGGCAGGGAGAAAAAAGGGCTCACTCGTGCACTGTGCTCAGACTAAATATACACAAACAAAAACACAAACGATATAAACAACAAACAAAACATACATGAACAACGACACGCCAAAACATAAAGAACAAAAACAACGCGTAAAAGCCCTTTGTCTCCTACGGGTGGCTGGGTTGTGGTGAAGGGGTGGAAACAAAGGCACCATACTTTAACATCTGACGTATAAATATATAATCATTTCTTCTTGTTACTCTATTTCCAAGTCCCACTAATTTTTTCTATGTGTGAAATTATAATCTTTAGAACGACACCGCCTCGGATGGCCCTTATGGCTAAGTGGGGTTTAAAGTTTTTCAAAATTTCTTCTTCTTCTTCTTCTTNTCAAAATTTCTTCTTCTTGTCCCTATCTATTGGGGGGAGGATCGTACGGTCACCCCGGTGGGGGGAGTGTAGGTTGGTCATTTGAGGTGGCGTGGCAGTACTAGGCTATGGTAACCGAGACGAACTTACTTACCGGTTTCCGGAAAGGATGGGTGATGCGTCTCTTATAGCCTCTCAACATCCATGGCAACCCAGGGCTTCTCGTGCCACCCCTGATTAAACAGACTGGGCTCTGCCGCCCGTGCCCTATGGGAAACAGTTTTCCAGCGGCTGTTCGGGGGTATCTGCCGTGATGGCTTGGGCCGATAGATAGTACCAAGGCCCGACCACTTGGAGGGGTGTGGTACCTCTTGGCACTCAGGCCACTGGGGCCCAATACAGGAATTTCCCTGTGAAGAAATTCTAGGATGGTAAAGGACGCGTGTCTGATGTTGCGAGTCGGCCTGGTGTGCGGCTTCGTGTGAGCTCGGCTCCTGGTGAAGACAGCAAAGGGAGTAAAACCGGACGGTCATGGCGGTACCCACCTGTTCTGAGGGACTCCGCACACTCCCGCATGGAGGTTAGGCGACGCAGTCGGACACAGGAAAACCCATACGTGCCATGGAAATTAAGAGGGAGCACGGGATGATCCGCTTGGCCCATCCAGGGGTACTCCCTGGAATTTGGATCAGACGAGGTTGGACTCGTGCTGGCAGTGGTTGACTCCGCATGCTGGAGAAGGCTCGGAGAGATTCCCCCTCTTGCTAAAAGAGCCGGACGTTGAACAGGATTGTTCCGGGGGCGTGCCCGAGATCACGTCAGGGGCGTGGGTAGTGCTCCGGCTATACCACACGCTTGGTAATCTGAGTGCTAGAATCTCAGGCCTTGTGGTAGGACATGCTCTGTGCGATCTGCAATATCAGATCGGGGCTCTGCCTGGTGCGGCCTGTGTACAGGTCGGGGCAAACGGGTTTGGTCAATTCAGAAAGCGCTGGTCATGTCTGCGATGAGAGGGCGTGATCCCTCTTCCCCGCCTACTGGGAGGCCGGGGTGCGGTATGGCCTCGCGGCTAAGAGCGCCCCGTTAACAAATAAGAGCTCGACTTAACGGTCGTGTTTAGCAGTAACCAGTAACCTGTCCCTATCTATTAGGTTTTCTCAGGGTAGCACGGCACCGTATAGTGTCGCCCTGAGAGTTAACCCACTGTGAGAGGTTCCGCAGGTGAAAAAGCGAATTGAATTGAAGTGAATTGTGAAATTGGTAAAGCTCTAACTGGCCTTAGATACTGAACAGTTTAACTGGGAAGTTGACAAGGACAGTGTGGCACACTTTCTCCCCGCCTCTGCGTTGGCCGGGTGGATAAACGGGTCGTGAGGTCATTAGTCCACCGAACAGTGTTCGTGCGTGGCCATAATTCCCCTAGTGGGATCCCCCACGAACGGCGAAGAGGGAGAGAAGGGTTTTAAGCCAGTCTGAGGCCTACGGCCTCAGACTGCCCTGAGGCTTACTGGGGGTGGGACTTGGGATATTGTTAATCTATGTGCAAGCATTTGTGCTTATAGTGTGGGGACTCTTTTATTGAGCACATGTAGAGTCAGTGAAGTGAAGTGTTGTGTTTTAATTAAATAGAGCAATAAACAAAAGTGAGAAGAGAGAAGCTATACAGGATGTGTTCCTCTTTGCGGATACATCATGGCGTCGGGAAGCCCGCGATGGCAACCCAACCCTGCAATGACAGAAGCATTGGGCTTCACTACCTCAGAAAAGCCCAGGTCTTTGAAAGAAAAGAGAAAGAACCTGACCAGCTTTTTGAAAAATGAGTACATTGCCAGAGAGGTGACTGATGCGGCAATAACAAGGTTGATGGACCCCCAGTTTAACTGGGCCAGGTGTACAATGTCATCAGGTAAGAAGAGGATCTACCGGAAGATATTGAAAAATATCACAGGAGTAAAAACAGGAACAGTTGACTCGTGGCTCCAGGAGGTCTATGATGAGGACCGAATGGAAAACTCCGAAGAGGAGAAAACGGAACATTCTGAGGCCGCAGGTTCTGAGGGATCAGGAGATTTATCGTCCTCTGAAGAGGAAATTGATCTAAAACAGGCCTCCAGAAAGGTGCAGGAGTTTACTCTTATTGGTAAGAAGGGTAAACCCCTAAAAAGCAGAATGTTCTTCCCGGAGTCGGAAGATTCGGAAGTGGTGCCCAAATCGGCCATGAAAACTAGTGATATTGAAATGGAACCAACACATGGACCATCAACAAGTCAAGAAGCCTCCAAAGCAAAGAAAAAGCTGAGGTTTCAACTGAAAGAAACTGGCAATGACTCACTGGAAAATGCAGAATCAAGTGTTCGGGAAACACATGAAAATACAAAGGAATTAGTATCCCAAATGATGGAGTGGATCTTGAACAAGAGTTCAAAGATAAACTCCACACAAGCCAATTGGTTGATCCCGAGATTAAATCAACTCCAAGGCAATGTGGATGAAGTCCTCATGGAAAATTGCAAGTTGATCGGGAGATTACAGCAACTCGAGAAGCTGCAAACCGCAAGGCAAGAGGTTCCTAAACCGGTACCAACGGTCCCAGTTATTAAAAGTTACGCGCAGGCAGTGGGGACAGATACTTTGAAGCCAAGACCTGCAAAGAATGTGGTCCTCTTGTACCCAGAGGCTGAAGGGAGTACCAGCACTCAAACAAGGGACAAGATAAAGAGTGGATTTAATACCAAGGCTGAAGGATTACAAATCCGTAATATGCGTGGCATCAGGGGCGGAGGTGTAATGGTAGAAGCAGGGGACGACAGAACCCTTGAAACATTCAGTAATGCCGCCAAGATACAGGAATTGGGCCTCAAGTTAGAGGCACCTAAGAGATATGGGCCTAAAATCGTCATATATGACGTACCACGGAATGAAGATGGAACTGGACTGCCAGAAACAATTTTCAAGCAAAATTTCACTGAAACGTGTGTTGGCCATAATTTGCAGAGTTTTGTTAAGGCAGTGACGGTAAGTCACAGAATCGGGAGAAGGGACACGGACAGGGTGAATGTAGTGTTACAATGTGACCCACAAATAAGAAACGTATTAATCCAGAAAGAAAGGGTATATGTTGGTTACGAAAGTTGCCGGATAAAGGACTACATTTCACTATCGCGCTGTTATAAATGCCAGCAATGGGGGCATATAGCAGGCAAATGTAGAGAGGCACAGCCAACATGCTGATGTTGTGGTGAGCAAGGTCACGAGTTTAAGAATTGCACCCGCAAACAGGAATCAAATTTTAAAGAGATATGCGCTGTCATAAAAAGGGCCAGCAAAAAGATCACAGAGTAGACTCTCGTGACTGCCCTGCATATCGGGAGAGCCATGTCCGTGGAACTCTCACGAATAGATTATGGCGTCTAATGCCCTAAGGTGTGGGCAATTAAATATGCAACGGTCGGCGGCAGTGGCAGCTGAACTGAACAGGATTGTTTCGGAGCAGAGACTTGATGTTGTGTTGTTTCAGGAACCATACGTTCCCTTTGAGGATGTTGTGGGCCTGCGGGGTGATGTGTTTACTGTCGGCGCCCGCCCCAGGGCCGGGATACTGAGGGCTAACAAAGAAGTGGAAATAATGGTTTTAACGAGTGTCTCAGACACCCACCATGTATGTGTACAGGTAACTAAGGGCACAACTCAGATCTGGATGGTATCCTCGTATTTCCGGTCCGGGGATGATGTGCAGATACACCTGGATAGATGGGAAATTATTATGGACTCATTGAAGGGAAAACCTCTGATTTTAAGTGCTGATGTAAATGCCAAATCAGAGCTGTGGCACTCCCCCGTCGATGATGAAGCTGGAGACAC
>NQII01001738.1:496367-526367 GCA_002778355.1 Clitarchus hookeri
TCAGAGAGCGGCACTGCTGACCGTCACCGGAGCATATAAGACTGTGTCAAACGACTCGCTTCCTGTGATAGCGGGGGTCCTTCCAGTGGACTTATTAATAAAATATAGAGGACTCACGGCGGAGAGGGCTCGGGCTGGTAGGCTGTCAAAAGAGTATAAGGATATGCTAATGGATGACATCTTGGAAGAATGGCAGAACATATGGACAAATTCTGAGAAAGGTCGGCAAACCTTCGAGTTATTGCCTGACATTAAAGCCAGAATGAGCTGTAAGTGGATCACGGTGAACCACTACAGCATGCATTTAACAACTGGACATGGGAACTTCAAAGCAAAGTTGAACAGCCTGCGTCTCGTGCAATCTCCGCTGTGTGATGTATGTGGTGTAGATGACACAGTGCACCATGTACTGGATGACTGTCTTAAGACAGAGGATTTGCGAGTTTGGCTTGGAGAACAAACTCGAGAAATGGGCATTCACTGGAGACTGGAAGATGTAATGACAAATAAAGATCTCCATAAGGTTTGGAACGAATTCGCTACTCGAATTGGGAAACGATTAGAGGAATTCGACAAATGGTACCAGCAAATTTCTGATGATCCATGATGGGTAAATTGTGGAACCCGGATTGGTGAGGAGGACAGGTTTTTAAAATGAGGAAACCGGTTAATTTACCGGATACTGGTATCAAGAAAGTGAATGACCTTTACGAATGGGAAGAAAAAGTGCAGCGCACTGTTTTACTCTTCGGAGTACAGTTACAGTGCGGGAGGTTTGGAGGGTGCGCTGGCCTTCGGGCCTTAAAAACCTGTCCCTATATATTGGTTTTCTCGGGGTACTCCGTCCTTCCGAGAAAGCCCAATAAATAGCTTTGGTGTTCGGTACGCCAACCACCAAGGTAGCGCGCAGTGGTTGCAGCGAGTTTTTAACTCTTGTAGTCTCTGTGGGCGTATAGTCAAGCGACTGATTGGCAACCCATCGCGGAGATGGGGAAGATTGGCACGGAGAACGTCAATCGGGGAAACCGGCCTCCTGACGTACCTCCACGACATGGTGCGGAAGGGGCAACGAAGGCCAGGTCTCAGTCGGCCCAGAACACTCTGGTGTGTCGCAACAAAAGGGAGAGCGCGTCCCCTGTGAGGACCCCTCCCAGCCTGGCCATGGCGAAATCGTTATGCAAGGGAAACGGTCGGTTGCCTGAGCAGCAAATTGCTCCCCCAGCTCCTAGGAAAGAAAAGGAGAGTGCAAGTTGTGCCGGGGCCGTGAGTTGCGAGAGTGACTCCGGTGACTTTGAACCGGCAGTATCAGCCAAGACCCGGCGTCGCCTGTAGAGGCTGGAACGCGAAACGCGTTCAACGGCCGGCGAGCCAGAGCGCGGGACGACGGCAGCCTCTGAGGCGCTGGACTCCTCTCCGGATCGCTGCGAAAGCAGCCCGGTCCGTCGAGTGGAGAGCCCGGAGGGACATAGAAAGATGCAAGGACCAGGAGGCAACCGAACACGTGCTGCCCGCAGGCGTTTAAGGGACCAGGCCAAGGAGAACCCGCAAGGGGGAACCAATGCGGCCATACCTCCCCAGGATGCCCAGCCAAATCAGGGAGATCTGCCACAGACAGCTAGGCAGGAATCAGAGCAGAAAAGTGCTGCGCCCTCGGTCACGAGGCCAGCACGCTCCCAGCCAGCAACCCACAACCTGCCGGTTATTGACCTACTGGGCCCCCACGGGGAAGCTCAGGCGGTCATAACCACTATCGGGTCCCTTGTACAGGGGCTCCCTGAGGAAGCTCGGGCAGTCTTGCTGCCTGCAGTGGCTCCCTGCCTCGGCAGGTTGAAGACACTGGTGGACAGTCTTCTCCACAGCGGCCTGCGGATGCAAGGACGGTGCGAGGTTGTGCAGGCGCAGCCTCACCTTGTAAGGAGCACAAACGTTGGCTTGGGGCAAGCCACCTATGCGAAGGCACTGTCGGGGGGAGTGGGCTCTGGTCCGCCAGCTCGCGGCCCCCCGGCGGTTATACGCCCGGCAGTTGCAAGAAAGGTAGTGATGGTGTACCCTGTGGATACCACCGCCACAGCGGCCNGCAGCCAGAGGGGTCTCGGCTCTTCGGGTATGCGAACGATGGCCTCGTCTCCGGTAAGTCCTGTCGGGAGTTGGAAGTAAAGGCACAGGCAACATTGGGTTCTGTTGCAGCTTGGGCCCGCACTGTGAAGCTAGACTTCTCAGCTCGTAAGTCCAAGTGTATGTTGCTTAAAGGACGATTTAAGGGTGTTAATGGACATTACCCCAAGGTAGAATTGAATGGCATTCGATTGGAATTTGTCAGAACCTACAAGTACTTAGGTGTTCTCTTGGATGACCGTATGACATGTGGAATACGTGTCACGAAAAGCTGTGGTACTCTTTCATAAGTTGAAAGTGATGTCCCCGGGTGACCGAGGACTGAACTGGAAAACTTTGTTGTGTCTGTAAAAAGGGGTCTTTGAGCCCGTCATGACATATGGTTCCATCCTATGGCATAAGCGAGCGGGACTTTCACATGTGCGGCGAAAGCTGCTAAGCGCGCAGCGTGTGGCACTGTTAGCGATGACAAAGGCATACCGTACAACTTCGACGGATGCCCTGACAGTAATAGCTGGAGTCGTCCCACTTGATCTTCGTGTAGCTGAGCTGGGCTCACTCGCGTAGAAAAAGATCATGGGCCTACTTGATCCGGACAGCTGGAAAGTTGCTCGAGAGAATGTCGTGGAGGAATGGCAACACCGATGGTCTGCCTCTGAAAAGGGGCGAACGACCTACGCGGTCTTTCCTAGTGTCCTGGAAAGACTGCAATGTAACATCTTTCCGGTGCCATCTCTAATACATATTCTCTCCGGACATGGCAACTTCCAAGCTAAACTCCACTCGTTTGGGCTAGTGGAGAATCCGCTCTGCAATGATTGCCAGGTGCCACACACCATGGAACATGTTTGGAATGATTGCGTGATATATGAAGATCTCCGAGAACTCCTGAAATGGAGACTCACTCTTCTCGGTTACGACTTTGGACTGGCTGCTGTAATGGCTGCCGACAGCAGCGCAAGGGCATCGCTGTCGGAATTTACCAGCAAAGTTATGCGTCGGCTAACTGCGAGAAATCGTGGTCAGGCCATACGGTTGCCTCATCTCCCCTTGCAAGCTGAATAGGCATGAGATCCTACTCAGCTCGAGGAAGGGCTGTGCGAATGAGTCTTAAACCCTTACTGGGGTACAACTACACCCTTGCTGGGGTTTTACTACTGAAAGTAACTTCCGATAATACTGAGTGTTGATATGCTGTGGATGAACGCACGAAATCACGGACTAGTAAGCGGTCGCTTGTGAGTAAGTCGTTCGACACCCTTGATGAAAGCGCCCGAGGATACCTTGGCGGATCTGGTACAGGAGGGGAGGAAGTGCGGAGAGCTGGACATGTTCCGGAAAACATGTCACCAACTTGGGTTTTCTCGGGGTACTCCGTCCTTCCGAGAAATCCCAAGAATCAGCTTTGGTGTTCGGTTCGCCAACCACCAAGGTAGCGCGCAGTGGTTACTGTGAGTTTTTAACTCTTGTGACTGCTGTGGGCGTAGTCAAAGCGACTGATTGGCAAACCCATCGCGGAGATGGGGAAGATTGGCGCGGAGAACGTCAATCGGGGAAATCGACCTCCTGACGTACCTCCACGAGTCGGTGCGGAAGGGGCAACGAAGGCCCGGTCTTAGTCGGCCCAGAACCCTCTGGTGTGTCGCAATAACAGGGAGAGCGCGTCCCCTGTGAGGACCCCTCCCAGCCTGGCCACGGCGAAAACTTCATGCAAGGGAAACGGTCGGTTGAATTAGCAGCATATTGCTCCCCCAGCTCTCAAGAAGAAAGAGGAGAGCACAAGTCGGGCCGGGGCCACGAGTTGCGAAAGTGACTCAGGCGACTTTGAAACGGCAGTATCTGCCAAGACCCGGCGTCGCCTGAAGAAGCTGGAACGCGAAAAGCGCTCAAAGGCCGGCGAGCNTGCGAAATCGTCATGCAAGGGAAACGGTAGGTTGAATGAGCAGCACATTGCTCCCCCAGCTCCCAAGAAGAAAGAGGAGAGCAGAGCACAAGTCGTGCCGGGGCCACGAGTTGCGAGAGTGATTCAGGCGACTTTGAACCGGCAGTATCTGCCAAGACCCGGCGACGCCTGAAGAAGCTGGAACGCGAAAAGCGCTCAAAGGCCGGCGAGCCAGAGTGTGGGACGACGGCAGCTTCTGAGGCGCTGGACTCCTCTCCGGATCGCTGCGAAAGCAGCCTGGTCCGTCGAGAGGAGAGCCCGGAGGGAACTGGAAAGATGCATGAACCAGGAGGCAGCAGAACACGTGCTGCCCGCAGGCGTTCAGGCAAGCGATTAAGGTACCAGGCCAAGGAGAACCCGCAAGGGGGATCCAATGTGGCTATATTACCCCAGGACGTCCAGCCAATTCAGGGAGATCTGCCACAAACGGCTAGGCAGGAAAAGGAGCTGCAAAGTGCTGCGCCCTCGGTGAAGAGGCCAGCACGCTCTCAGCCTGCCAGTTATTGATCTACTGGGCCCCAACGGGGAAGCACAGGCGGTTATAACTACAATCGGGTCCCTTGTACAGGGGCTCCCTGAAGAAGCTCGGGCAGTCTTGCTGCCTGCAGTGGCTCCCTGCCTTGGCAGGTTGAAGACACTGGTGGACAGTCTTCTCCACAGCGGCCTGCGGATGCAGGGACGGTGTGAAGCTGTGCAAGCGCAGCCTCACCTTGCAAGGAGTGCAAACGTTGGCTTGGGGCAAGCCACTTATACGAAGGCACTTTCGGGGGGAACGAGTTCCGGTCCGCCAGTTCGCGGCCCCCCGGCGGTTATACGCCCGGCAGTTGTCAGAAAGGTTGTGATGGTGTATCCTGTGGATACCACCGCCACAGCGGCCCAGACTCGGGAGTGCCTCCAGAAGGAGCTCGCTCCGGAAGTGGCTACGCTCCGGGTCCGGGGCATCCGCCCTGTGGCTGGTGGCGGGGTGGTAGTAGAAGCAGGAGATGATGCCACCCTTGAGTCTGTNCTCGCTCCGGAAGTGGCTACGCTCCGGGTCCGGGGCATCCGCCCTGTGGCCGGTGGCGGGGTGGTAGTTGAAGCAGGGGATGATGCCACCCTGGAGTCGGTCAAGCGCTTGGTAGCGGCACGACCTGAGGCCCTCAGGGTGAGGGAATTCGGCAAGCAAGACCCGAGGATCGTCATTTATGATGTGCCTCGAGGTGACGCAACTCCTGAGAAAATGGCGGAGGCCATTTTCCATAAGAACTTGACCGAGCAGGGAGAGGCTCGAGAAAAGTTAATGGCCGACTTCAGGATTCGTCGGTTCTTTGGCAACAAAGCGGCCAACGAAGTGCACCTGGTGGTGCAGTGTAGTCCTGGCCTGCGGCGCCTGCTGATTGGGGCAGGCAGGATTTTCATTGGGCTCAGCAGCTGTCGGGTCGCTGACTATGTGCGGCCTCTGCGCTGCTACAAGTGTCAGAGATTTGGCCACCACAGTACCCGCTGTAAGGTGGAGACACTGACCTGTGGTTACTGTGGCAAAACAGGGCACGGCTATGATGGCTGCCCCCTGCGCAAGGTGTCGGGCTCGAGGCCCGAATGTGTGAATTGCAAGAGAGCTGGTGCTCGTGGTCCCACAGACCATGAGTCCGCTTCGCGAGACTGCCCGTTTATGGTGAGAGCCATAGACAATGAAGTAGAGCGTACACAGTACCAATCTGACTAATGGTCAGTAAGTTAAAATGTGCCCAGATCAATCTGCAAAGATCGTCTGGAGCAACGGCAGAGTTGAATTCACTTCTCCTCAGAAATCATGTCGACGTCGTCCTGGTGCAGGAGCCATACTCTGTAAAGGGCAGGTTCCCTGAACTTACAGGGCGGCGAGCTTCTGTTGGCGAGCACCCGATGGTGGGTGTAGTGGTACAGAATAAAGCACTGGATGTGCTAATGTTAAACCATCTGTCCGACACACACCATGTGTGTGTCCAGATCACCACCTCTGGGCGAGGCAAAGTGTACTTGGTCTCTTCATATTTCCAGTTTGCAGACGACATCGAGGAACATCTTTCTCGATGGGCGGTTATTCTGCAGGAGTTACGCGGCAAGAAGGTAATTCTGTGTGCCGACGTCAATGCCAAATCAGAACTATGGCACTCCCCCATAGATGATAACAGGGGACGGAAATTGGCCGAGTTCATTCTTGCCAATGACCTTAAAGTGGAGAATAGATCAGGACAACTGTTCACCTACGTCTCGGATGCCCATGGCACCGAATCTAACATCGATGTAACGTTGTCCACTGCACCTGCTGCCGGAATGTTGGCTGACTGGTTGGTCACAGAAGATTCGTCTAGTGACCACCGGCTCATTGAGTTCTCCCTCAACCCAGTGGGGTGGAGTGGAACAGATGTGGAGACCATCCCTCGGACTAATTACATACATAAGGGCACCGATTGGAGAGTTTTCGCCAGCACTTTGTTGAAAAATACAAAGTTACAATCGCTGTCACTGAAGTCAACCTCTGTTGACATCAGGGCGGAAGCTCTCACACGGATAATCCGTGACACCTCTGAACAGGTGTTTCGGAAGCGTGATACCCGACCTAGAGGGGCCGTCTGGTGGACGGATGGGTTTGATGTACTCCGAAATGGTGTGCGTGACACGCGTAAACGACTGCATCGACTGGGAGGGGATGCCCGAGCAGCCTTTGCGGTCCGCTACAGACAGATGCGCCGTGAGTACTTCGACAAAGTTCGAGAAGCCAGACGGGAAACCTGGAGGAAGTTTGTAGAAACTGAAGGAAACCAGGATCCCTGGGGAATAGTCTACCGGATAGCATCTGGGAAGCTGAGGGTGGAGGAGCCACAGAATAATATTCTTGTGGACGGACGCCACGGTCTGGATAGTGTTGAAGACGCTGTGCGACTTTTGGACGTGCTGCTCCCCAGCGATGATCCAACTGGGGAGGGGCTTGAGCATGGGCGCGTTAGGGAGAGTGTGTTCCTCCCTCCGTGTGAGGCGGACACTGCCCCATTTACTGAAGACGAGATAACTGACGCGGTCTACTGTTTGGGAAACAGAAAGGCTCCAGGAATTGACGGAATAACCGCTGAGGTACTGAAGAGGGCGTACCCACGGCTTAAACAGCATCTCCTGGCCCTAGCAAATGAATGCTTGAAACAGGGCGTCTTCCCCAAAATCTGGAAGACAGGTCTAGTGGGAACCATATACAAGGGAGAAGGGAGGGATCCCGGTTCAGTTTCGTCCTACCGGCCCCTCTCTCTTTTGCCAGTAATGGCTAAAATGCTGGAAAAAGTGGTTAACTGGAGACTTTCGTCCTACTTGGACACCGATCAACGGTTGACCAGCAATCAGTATGGATTCCGACGTGGCATCGGTACAGATGACGCTCTCTTTGCTGTTCAAACAGCATTGGAAGGAGCCACTGCCAAGTACGTAATGGGTGTGTTTCTGGACATCAGCGGTGCCTTTGACAACGCTTGGTGGCCGGAGATACTGTCTGCATTGAAGCAGATGGAGTGTCCGCGAAACCTCTATCTCCTGGTTCGGCAATACTTTACAGACCGGAAAGGGATCATGGTCCTGAAAAATTTCCGAGTTGAGAAGGTGCTTACCAAAGGCTGCCCACAAGGATCGGTCCTCGGACCGTTGTTCTGGAATATACTATTTGATCGCTTTCTGCGCCTCCCGCTGCCCGATGGCTGCCAGCTATTTGGGTATGCGGATGATGGCCTGGTCCTTGTTTGCGGTAACTCCCGGCGAGAGTTGGAACAAAAGGCACATACAACGCTGACTTCTGTTGCCACTTGGGCTGGCTCTGTGAAGCTAGCCTTCTCAGAGAGTAAGTCCAAGTGTATGATGCTTAAGGGACGCTTCAAAGGTGTGTACGGACATTATCCGAAAGTGGAGTTGAATGGAGCCCGGCTTAAGTTTGTGAAAACTTATAAGTACTTGGGAGTGCTTCTTGACGAGAAGATGACTTTCGCTCCGCATGTCACCTATGTGAGTAGAAAGGCTGTGGTCCTCTTTCAGAAGCTCCGTGCGATGTCCCCGGGAAACCGAGGACTGAACATGAGAACTTTGCTCGGTCTGTATAAAGGGGTCTTTGAACCCATCATGACGTATGGTTCCATTATGTGGTATAAGCGTGTGGGTCATTCTCATATAAGGCGAAAGCTTTTGAGTGCACAGCGTGCGGCACTGCTTGCAGTAACCAAGGCGTATCGCACTGTGTCGACAGATGCGTTGACTGTGTTGGCAGGAGTAACTCCGCTTGATCTCCGAGTAGCCGAGCTGGGTTCGCTCGGAATGGAAAAGGTCACAGGACAACTGGACCCGGAGAGTCGGGAGGTTGCCTGGGAGGATACCGCAGACGACTGGCAAAGCCGATGGTCCGCCTCTGAAAAGGGGCGTCTGACCCACGCTGTCTTTCCCTGTGTCCGGGAAAGAGTACAGCTCACTATCTATCCCGGCCCTAGTCTGATGCAGTTCCTTTCAGGACACGGCAACTTCAAGGCGAAACTACATGCACTGGGTCTTGTGGATGACCCACTCTGCTATGATTGTCTGGTGCCGCACACCATGGAACACGTACTGTGTGATTGTGTGCGCTTTGAAGACCTCAGGGAGCAGCTGAGATGGAAACTGCTGCTCCTAGGACTCGACTTCGGCCTGGCAGTGATAAATTCTGCCGACAGCACCGCGAGAGCATCGCTGTCGGAGTTTGCCAGGAAGGTCATGAGCCGGCTTGACGCATCTGAACGCGCTCGAGCTGCGCTGTTGCCCGGTGTCCCTTTGCAAGCTGCCTAGACCCAGGTCTTGACCCAGGACTAGATGCAGCTCGGGACCCGGCTGTGAGAATCCTCTCTGCAACCGCCGTTCTGGGCCGCCAGGCCCGCATGAAGTTGCAGAGGGGTAAAGCTGGGCTGTTAATACTCGGGTGTTCTAGTCCCGAGGAAAGTACGACTTCAAGTCAACCTTGATAGTAGTTGTTCGACATCTCTCGGACTTTTAGTTTTGAAGAAAAAAATTCGTGAAAAACAGTGAAAATCAACAAACTTTAGAAGACTGTGGTGAGTGTAAAAATTCTTTTTTTGATAATACAGTTTTATATTCGTCGATTCTGGGCAAAGGACACTAAATTAATAATTTAAAATTTTTTGAAAAAACTTTTTTTTAAATTTTTATAAAACTTTAAAAATCAATAACTCAGTAAATATTCAATTCTAAGAAGAGGCAGTGCACTATTATAAAACTGTATTAGATTCTCAGTAGACTATCAAAATTTTAGCGAAATAGATGCAATAGTGTGGTAGTAATAATGCTTTTTAGGTAGATGCTAAATTAACCTATAAAAGTGCACTGCAGTGGTGAATCTACGACAGTCTGGCTCGCGAACTTTAAGTCCAGGCCAAATTTCGGTAAGTGAACTCATTTGAACCATCAGTGACCTCAAGTAAACCCAGAGTGGAAAAGTACTGGGCGTTTTCGCGAATAAATTCCAGTTTGGCAACTTCATGAATCGTTATCCCCTTCAAAATACATTCAAAACACGTTCTTGCTTTCATAAATTATAAAACTTTCATAAATTTTAACATTTCTGTTGAGCATCGAACTTGTTGAGCGTAATTTAAAAACTTCTTTTTAAATTCCTAAAGTCACTTTTTAAAAAATTAATATAAAAACTTAAAAATGCTCATAACTTTTTAAATATCGATCCTAGAGCAAAAAGGACAAAATTTTTACAACTCCCTCCTTCAACCCCCTACAAATGCATACACCTTAAAATCAAGTTTAGAACATTTTTATAAAGTAAAAATCCATATATGGAAAAAGTTATGTATTTCAAAATTTTTATATCTCAGTAACTAATAGTCCTAGAAAGTAATGTAAAGTATTTTTGTTATCAGCTCAACCTCTAGAATTTAAATAAAATATTAATAAAACGATTCATGAATTCTACCAGATAAGCAATAAATAAGAATTTGAATTTTTCAGCCCAGAATTGACGGATCGGGATAAAGTGATCATTTTCGGAATCAGGACATTAATAGGAAGAAGATATAAGTACACACGAGGAAACAAATCTAAAATTGAAAAACTTTACAAATTTAAATTCAAAATTAACGTCACTAGGGGGGCCCAAGGAAGCCACAAGGGAGGAGCCGTCGGCCGGGGGCTCCGAAGTACCTATAGTAGTAGATTAGATTAGTATGTCTGGTAGCAATAGATCAAGTAGATCTAAAATAGTAAGTTCTACACCAATGGCCAAAAACACGATGACACAACGTACACCACCGAATAGCAGAGATGCATCAACATCGAGGAGCGCGGGACCACCAGCAGCAACAACAGTGATGGAGACCACACAGGAATGGGCAGCAATAGTAGATTTAGAAGAAAACATTGGAACATTCACGGTAGGAAAGGGAACAGAAGAGATGGAGAAAAGGAAAAGAGAAGAGGACTCCCTAACACAGCAAGAAAGAAAGAGAGGCAAAACGGAAGATCCGAATACAACAATCAAAGTCGCAATAGACATTATAAAAGAAATTGAACACATAGTCAATAGCAAAGGTAACCAGGTAGAAATAGTAGAAAATGTACAGGAGTTACAAAACATAATTTTAGAACAAAATAACGAAATAGTTAAACTAAAGGCACAAATGGAGGGGATCTTCATGGAGAGGGAACATAACAAAAAGAAACAAATAGTAATAGAACAGCAACCTATTAGGAATATTTGGAACAAGAAAAAGGAGGAACCAATTAAATTAATTATTAAACCTGTAGAAATAGTAAAAGACGGCAGTAGTGAAAGTACAAAACGCGACCTTATAAATTATATTAAACCAACAGAAAAAATAAATCAAATAAACAAAATAATAAAAACCAACTCACAAGCAATCATATTAGAAGTTCCAAACAAGGAACAGGCAGATAAATTAGAAAAATAAATTGCAAACAAACATATTAGACTAAAGTTAGATAGGCTAGATAAACCAATTTGGCTTTAGGAAAAATAAATCTACAGAGATGGCTTATAACCAGGTAATACATATAATTAAAGACACCAACACTAAATACATTCTGGGAATTTCAATGGATATTAGCAACGCCTTCTCTATTGTCACCTGGCATGATATTAAAAAACAACTAAATAAATTAATAATAGGCACTCAATTAAAGAACACCTTGTGGGATTATTTAAATAACAGACAAATTATAATAAAAGAATCTAATTTAATAATCAAAAGAAATTCTAACAGAAGTTGCACCACAAGGTTCGGTACTAGGACCAACACTTTGGAACTTAGTCATAAATAAATTCATACAGGAAAATAACAATAACGAGTTTAAAACCATTGCATTTGCAGATGATTGTTTAGTTTTAATAACAGGAAATACCAGATTAGAATTAGAATCAAAGGCAAAAACACTCATGGAAAGGACCCATAAATGGATGGATGAAAATAATTTACAATTATCAACAGGGAAAACTCTTGCTATTATGCTTAAAGGAAACCTAGACAAAAGACCGCCAACAATTAAATACAATACAGTTTCAATTAAATTCAAAAGGAAATAACATATCTAGGCATTGTTTTAGATATAAGGTGATTTTTATTCCACACAAAAATATATATCTAATAAAGTCAAGTTAATTTTTTTACGGTTAAAACTAATTATATGGAATATTCAACAGTATAGCTATAGTAATAGAATAATAATTTTTAAATCTTTGTATACAAACATAGTGCAATATGCCAGTTCTTGCTATCGGGACCGGATCGACCACACCCACATAAAAAGAATACTGAGGGCCTCCCAGAGGTATGTTTTAATTAAAATAATGAATTTTACACCCACAACCTCTTATCTGGCAGTGATAACCTGCAGCAAGCAAATTCCAATAGATTATAGAATAAAGGATAGAAACATAGCATATAAAATTAAAAATGAAGAAAATGAACCGGAATATAAGGGCAATAATTATAGCAAAGAAACATTAGACAACATAGACTGGATAACAATTAATCACGGTGATTGCCCTATTAGTGTACATGAACTAAAAGAAGAACTTTACAAAAAATAGTGTAGAAGAATGGCAAGAAGAATATAACTCGGACAGTAGTGGACTGGATTTAAAAAACTCTAAATTTAAACTATTTTTGCTATTGTACCAGTTACTAATGTTTTTAATAGAGTCATTAAAATTTTTAACGGGTCACTGCCAGATAAGATCATACTTAAAAAATATAAACAAAATTGCAGATGATACATGCCAGTGTGGGAACGGCATACAAAATATACACCACCTCCTTTATAGCTGTAAATTATTCGAATTAGAGCGAGAAATTTTAATCATTAAATTAACATACCACCTAGAAAATTGGCGAATTAATAACTTAGAAATATACGATCCTATAATAGTTAAATATGTAAATTCATTTATTAGTAAGATGTATACAGTTGTCAAAACCTTAAATGATGATTTATATTTAGATTAACATAGTGTCTCTCTGGTCTGTTTGTTTGTTTGTTACTTATATATCTATATATATCATTTCACATTTTATTAATATTGTTTAAATTGTTCAAATTATATCATTGTCTGTGTTGTGGTGTGTGTGAAGTATTTTACTTAAAATTGTTTAGATTATTACATATAGTTGATGTCATTCTGGGTGGAGGGTAGCTAGATATGTATTATTAGTTTATGTTGATTTTATTATATTTTTGTTTATCCTAATTTAATGGTTTGTCTTAGTATTTTGTTGCATTTATAAATTTGTTTTATTATTATTATATTATATTATGTATTTTTGTTATTCTTTTTCGCTATAGTACCATACTCATTCCATATCATAATACATTACACCTATAGCTCTAAATTATGTTATTATTTTGTGTTGTTATATTATATTATGTTATTTTATCCTATGTTATATTATTCTCTGTACATGTTGTGTGATAATATATGTTTTGTAGTGTTTTATGTTTTGTAGTACTTTATGTTTAAAAATAAAAACAGGAAAATAGAAAATTAAAAAATGAGGGGCTGGGGAGCCGGGCGGCGACCTCCATGTGATTCCTCGCGGACTGGGCGCCAGAGTGGAGTGCAACTCCATTCCCTACGCTCATCGGAAGGAAAGGTCAGGTAGTTCTGAAGGGAGAATTGTCCTGGATGGCTGCCTGGCTGGACCGGAAAGTGGGCGTAGGGATAAACGCGGAACAACACGTCGGGTCGCGACTGGTGTCGCCGTCTCGGTGTTCTTCGACATTGGTAGGCCGGCCGAAAGGCTAGTCTACGGGATAGTCGGGTTCGCCGGGGCGGCGGTGGCAGTCGAGTTCTGACTGTGTCCCTCCGGCTGATGGACGGGCAGACTGGCTTTTAGACGGCTGCCATCAGAGCCTGATAGTCAGGGGGGCATGGTTGGGCGTGACTCGGCGTGAGAAATTAATAGTCTTAGCTCGATATAGTGCTCGCCCTTCTCTGAAAAGAGAGGGGATTGAGGAATAATAGATACTTTTCCAACAAAATTCACGGGCGCCCAGACGAACTGCCGCCTTCCCGCACTCAAAAGATCAAGAGTGCGGGACCTCATAGATTTCCAAGCCCTGTTAGATTTCCAAAATTTTGTTAACCTATCTCCCAAATCCCATATCCGTAACGTAGAAGTTCACTTGTCAGTGGTCTAACAGATACAACCTAAATTTCACAATTCATTCAGGTTTCAAAATTACAGTAACATCAGATGTTGAAAACGGTGCCGTAACACAAAGGTAAATTCAAAAATTAAGAACAAATCGCGAAGTTTAATCGATAATCACAGATACATAAAACTAGTGAAGGCCTGGGGGGGGATGGACTGTCGGCTCCGCTCCTCATTGCCGGTTCGGCCGATGGCAGCTGAGTGGACCGGCTGAAAAGCTAGTACGCAGGCTGCCGGTTGGTCGGGGCAGTGGTGGCGGGCGGGGCCGGGAGGCCGTTTTCCCCCTGGGCCGGAACTTGAAAAACAACACACTGGGTGGAGTGCGAGAGTGGGCAGGGAGAAAAAAGGGCTCACTCGTGCACTGTGCTCAGACTAAATATACACAAACAAAAACACAAACGATATAAACAACAAACATAACACACACGAACGACACGCCACAACATAAAGAACAAAAACAACGCGAAAAAGCCCTTTGTCTCCTACAGGTGGCTGGGTTGTGGTGAAGGGGTGGAAACAAAGGCACCGTACTTTAACATCTGACGTATAAATATATAATCATTTCTTCTTGCTATTCTATTTCCAAGTCCCACTAATTTTTGCTATGTGTGCAATTATAATCTCTAGAACGACACCGCCTCGGATGGCCATTATGGCTAAGTGGGGTTTAAAGCTTTTTTCAAAATTTCTTCTTCTGTCCCTATCTACTACCTCTTGGCACTCAGGCCACTGGGGCCCAAAACAGGAATTTCCCTGTGAAGAAATTCTAGGATGGTAAAGGACGCGTGTCTGATGTTGCGAGTCGGCCTGGTGTGCGGCTTCGTGGGAGTTCGGCTCCTGGTGAAGACAGCANCTGGTGAAGACAGCATTGGGAGTAAAACCGGACGGTCATGGCGGTACCCATGTGTTCTGAGGGACTCCGCACACTCCTGCATGGAGGTTAGGCGACGCAGTCGGACACAGGAAAACCCATACGTGCCATGGAAATTAAGAGGGAGCACGGGATGATCCGCTTGGCCCATCCAGGGGTACTCCCTGGAATTTGGATCAGACGAGGTTGGACTCGTGCTGGCAGTGGTTGACTCCGCATGCTGGAGAAGGCTCGGAGAGATTCCCCCTCTTGCTAAAAGAGCCGGACGTTGAACAGGATTGTTCCGGGGGCGTGCCCGAGATCACGTCAGGGGCGTGGGTAGTGCTCCGGCTATACCACACGCTTGGTAATCTGAGTGCTAGAATCTCAGGCCTTGTGGTAGGACATGCTCTGTGCGATCTGCAATATCAGATCGGGGCTCTGCCTGGTGCGGCCTGTGTACAGGTCGGGGCAAACGGGTTTGGGCAATTCAGAAAGTGCTGGTCATGTCTGCGATGAGAGGGCGTGATCCCTCTTCCCCGCCTACTGGGAGGCCGGGGTGNGCTGGAGAAGGCTCGGAGAGATTCCCCCTCTTGCTGAAAGAGCCGGACGTTGAACAGGAGTGTTCCGGGGGCGTGTCCGAGATCACGTCAGGGGCGTGGGTAGTGCTGGCCGATATGGTGTGCGAACCATTAGACAGTGCTAGAATCTCAGGCCTTGTGGTAGGACATGCTCTGTGCGATCTTCAATATCAGATCGGGGCTCTGCCTGGTGCGGCCTGTGTACAGGTCGGGGCAAACGGGTTTGGGCAATTCAGAAAGCGCTGGTCATGTCTGCGATGAGAGGGCGTGATCCCTCTTCCCCGCCTACTGGGAGGCCGGGGTGCGGTATGGCCTCGCGGCTAAGAGCGCCCCGTTAACAAATAAAACCACGACTCTGTCGTGTTTAACAGTGTGTGTGTGTGTGTGTCCCTATCTACTTTTAAATTTAGAGTCATTAAAATTTTTAATGGGTCACTGCCAGATAAGAGCATACTTAAAAAATATAAACGANTTTTAATGGGTCACTGCCAGATAAGAGCATACTTAAAAAATATAAACGAAATTGCAGATGATACATGCCAGTGTGGGAACGGCATACAAAATATACACCACCTCCTTTATAGCTGTAAATTATTCGAATTAGAGCGAGACATTTTAATCATTAAATTAAGATTCCACCTAGAAAATTGGCGAATTAACAACTTAGAAAGTTATGATCTTAAAATAGTTAAATATGTAAATTTATTTATTAGTAAAATATACACAGTAGTTAAAACTTTAAACGACGATTTAGATTTAGATTAACATAGTGTCTCTCTGGTCTGTTTGTTTCATTGTTACTTACTTATATATATATATATATATCATTTCACATGTTATTAATATTGTTTAAATTGTTCAAGTTATATCATTGTCTGTGTTGTGGTGTGTGTGAAGTCTTTTACTTGAAATTGTTTAGATTATTACATATAGCTGATGTCATTCTGGGTGGAGGGTAGCTATATATGTATTATTAGTTTATGTTTTTTGCATTATATTTTTGTTTATCCTAATTTAATTTTTTGTCTTAGTATTTTGTTGCATTTATAAATTTGTTTTTATTATTATATTATATTATGTATTTTTGTTATTCTTTTTCGCTGTAGTACCATACTCATTCCATATCATAATACATTATACTTATAGCTCTAAATTATGTTATTATTTTGTGTTATATTACATTATGTTATTTCATCCTGTTATATTATTCTCTGTCCACGTTGTGTGATAATATATGTTTTGTAGTGTTTTATGTTTTTGTAGTACTTTATGTTTAAAACCAAAAAATGGAAAACAGAAAAAAAAACAGGAAAATAGAAAATTAAAAAAATGAGGGGCTGGGGAGCCGGGCGGCGACCTCCATGTGGTTCCTCGCGGACTGGGCGCCAGTGTGGAGTACAACTCCATTCCCTACGCTCATCGGAAGGAAAGGTCAGGTAGTTCTGAAGGGAGAATTGTCCTGGATGGCTATCTGGCTGGACTGGAAAGTGGGCGTAGGGATAAACTCGGGAATAGTCTGTCGGGTGGTGTCCGCCGTCTGCGGCGCCGGTCAGGCGGCCCTGTGGGATTCCTGTGGGAAACCACACGGTCTCCGGCATGATGCCGTCAGGTCGGCGGGGCAGCGGCGGAAGTGCCTTGTCGGTGTCGCGCCGGCCAGTGGGCCCTCGTGGCCGTCCGGAGACCGGATAGCTGCGGGAATGTGCCTGCTCCGCAGTGCAGTGCCCGCTGGCCGGGGTGGCATCGACGAGCGTAACTCGACAGAATTAGAACAAAAAAATTTAGCACAGTAGAACGATCTAGAGCTCGCCCCTCTCTGAAAAGAGAGGGGATTGAGAATAAATAGCAATTTTCTATCTAAATTCACGGGCGCCCAGACTAACTGCCGCCTTCCTGCACTCAAAAGATCAGGAGTGCAGGACCTCATAGATTTCCAAGCCCTGTTAGAACTCCAAAATTTTGTCAACCCATCTATCCAAATTCCCTATCCTTAACATAGAAAGTTCACTTGACAGTGGTATTACAGATACAACCTAAATTTCACAATTCATTCGGGATTCAAAATTACAGTAATGTCAGATGTTAAAAACGGTGCCGTAAATACAAATTTAAATTCAAAAATAGAATAACATATCGCGAAGATTTATCGGAAACTCACAAAATACATAATACTAGTGAAGGCCCGGGGGGGGGGACTGTCGGCCCCTTCCTTCATTGCTGGCTCGGCCGATGGCGGCTGAGTGGACCGGCTGAATAAGCTAGTACGCAGGCTGCCGGCTGGCCGGGGCGGTGGTGGCGGGCGGGGCCGGGGGGCCGTTTCCCCCCGGGCCGGAACTTCCAAAACAACATACTTGGCGGATTGTGTGGGGGGTCCAGACAAAGGACTCACTGCTACACTCCGCTCGGAACAAAACAGACACAGACAAATACACTATCGATATAAACAACAAACAAAACACACACGAACAACAAAACGCCACAACATAAAGAACAAAAACAAATGCGAAAAAAACCCTTTGTCTCCTACAGGTGTCTGGATTGTGGCGAAGGGGTGGAAACAAAGGCACCGTACTTTAACATCTGACGTATAAATATATAATCACTTCTTCTTGCTATTCTATTTCCAAGCCCTACTAGTTTTTTTCTATGTGTGAAATTTTGTAATCTTTAGAACGACACCGCCTCGGATGGCCATTATGGCTAAGTGGGGCTTAAAAGCTTTTCAAATTTCTTCTTCTTCTTGTCCCTATCTACTGGGGGGAGGATCGTACGGTCACCCCGGTGGGGGGAGTGTAGGTTGGTCATTCGAGGTGGCGTGGCAGTACTAGGCTATGGTAGCCGAGACGAACTTACTTACCGGTTTCCGGAAAGGATGGGTGATGCGTCTCTTATAGCCTCTCAACATCCATGGCAACCCAGGGCTTCTCGTGCCACCCCTGATTAAACAGACTGGGCTCTGCCGCCCGTGCCCTATGGGAAACAGTTTTCTAGCGGCTGTTCAGGGGTAACATTGAAACTGTCTGTCGGCCACCCTCCAGCGACCCTGTTTCGCCTCCCCAAGCAAAACGGGCTTGGGAACCTCAGCGGGGAAAGAAGACCCTCTTGAGCTTGACTCTAGTCTGGCACTGTAAGGAGACATGAGAGGCGTAGCATAAGTGGGAGACGGGTTCGCCCCGTCGCCGGCGAAATACCACTACTTTCATCGTTTCTTTACTTACTTGGTTGAGCGGAGCCTCTCATTTTTTAATTTTCTATTTTCCTGTTTTTTTTTATTTGTAAACATAAAGTACTACACTACAAAACATATATTGTCACACAACGTGCACAGAGAAAAATATAACATAAGATGAAACAACATAATGTAATATAACAACACAAAATAATAACATAATTTGGAGCTATATGTGTAATGTATTACGATATGGAATGAGTATGGTACTACAGCGAAAAAGAATAACAAAAATACATAACACAATATAATAAAACAAATTTATAAATACAACGAAATACTAAGATAAACCATTAAATTAGGATAAACAAAATATAACACAAACAACATAAACTAATAATACCCTCCACCCAGAATGACATTAACTATATGTAATAAACTAACAATTTTGAGCAAAGACCTCACACTCACCACGACACAGACAATGACATACTTTGAACAGTTTAAACAATATTAATAAAATGTGAAATTATATATATATAAGTGAAAAACAAACAAACAGACCAGAGAGACACTAGAGACACTATATTAATCTAAATCTAAATCATCATTTAAGGTTTTAACAACTGTATACATCTTATTAATAAATGAATTTACATATTTAACTATTTTAAGATCATAAATTTTTTAATTATTAATTGGCCAATTTTCTAGGTGGGGTGTTAATTTAATTATTAAAATTTCTCTCTCTAATTCAAATAACTTACAACTATAATGGGACGTGATGTATATTTTGAATGCCGTTCCCACACTGGCATGTATCATCTGCAATTTTATTTATATTTTTTAATTATGCTCTTATCTGGCAGTGACCCGTTAAAAATTTTAATGACTCTAAATTTAAACTATTTTTGCTATTGTACCAGTTACTAATGTTTTTAATAAAGTTTTTTAAATCCAGTCCACTACTGTCCGAGTTATATTCTTCTTGCCAATCTTCTACACTATTTTTGTAAAGTTCTTCTTTTAATTAATGTACACTAATAGGGCAATCACCGTGGTTAATTGTAATCCAGTCTATGTTGTCTAATGCTNCTTTTCTATAATTATTGCCCTTATATTCCAGTTCGTTTTGTTCATTTTTAATTTTATATACTATGTTTCTATCCTTTACACTATAATCTATTGGAATTTGCTTGCTGCAGGTTATCACTGCCAGATAAGAGGTTGTGGGTGTAAAATTCATTATTTTAATTAAAACATACCTCTGGGAGGCCCTCAGTATTCTTTTTATGTGGGTGTGGTCGATCCGGTCCCGATAGCAAGAACTGGCATATTGCACTATGTTTGTATACAAAGATTTATAAATTATTATTCTATTACTATAGCTATACTGTTGGATATTCCATATAATTAGTTTTAACCGTAAAAAAATTAACTTGACTTTATTAGATATATATTTTATATGTGGAATGAAGCTAACCTTATTGTCTAACACAATGCCTGGATATGTAATTTCCTTTTTTAATTTAATTGAAACTTTATTGTATTTAATTGTTGGCGGTCTTTTGTCTAGGTTTCCTTTAAGCATAATAGCAAGAGTTTTCCCTGTTGATAATTGTAAATTATTTTCATCCATCCATTTATGTGTCCTTTCCATGAGTGTTTTTGCCTTTGATTCTAATTCGGTATTTCCTGATATTAAAACTAAACAATCGTCTGCAAATGCAATGGTTTTAAACTCGTTATCGTTATTTTCCTGTATGAATTTATTTATGACTAAGTTCCAGAGTGTTGGTCCTAGTACCGAACCTTGTGGGCAGCCTCTGTTAGAATTTCTTTTGATTATTAAATTAGATTCTTTTATTATAATTTGTCTGTTATTTAAATAATCCCACAAGGTGTTCTTTAATTGAGTGCCTATTATTAATTTATTTATTTGTTTTTTAATATCATGCCAGGTGACAGTAGAGAAGGCGTTGCTAATATCCATTGAGATTCCTAGAATGTATTTAGTGTTGGTGTCTTTAATTATATGTATTACCTTGTTAATAGCCATCTCTGTAGATTTATTTTTTCTAAAGCCAAATTGGTTTATGTGTAATGTTGTTTCTATCTGATCTTGAATTTTACTAAATATTATCCTTTCATAAATTTTTCCTAAAACTGGCAGTAAACATATGGGTCGATAAGAACTAATGTTGTGTTTTAATTTATTATTACCTTTATATAGAAAAATAATTTTACCTATTTTCCAACACACTGGATATCTTCCTTCTATGTAACATTTATTTAAAATTTTGTAACGAGTGTCTTTTATTTCCTCCCAGATTTTCATTATTACCTCAATAGTTATTGTGTCTATCCCTGGAGCTTTCTTTAAACTACATTTTTTAATGGCTATTTCAATATCGTCTAAGTCAATTTCATCTACTGGTAAGTGTTCTTCTATTTCATTTAATTCTATGTTAATTATTTGTTCTTTATCTGATTCAATATTTGGTAAGAGATTATCCATTAATTTTGTATATGTTTCCTTAATTGTTGTCGTATATTTATTTTCTATTTTTATGCTACTAATGGGTTCTTTTTTTCTTAATTTTTTTCTCGCTATTTTATTTACTACGCTCCAGGGTGATTTTTGTGATTCTTCTTTAATGAATTGAGTCCATTTATTATAAATTGTGTGTTTAATTTTGTCTTTGTACTGTTTTCTTAATATTTTATATTCCTCCTTGTATATTAATTTTGCATTGCATTTGCAGCAGCTCCTATATTTTCTATGTTTCTGATTAACCTGTATCCTTAATAATTTTATTTCCTTGCTCCACCACCAGTTTTGTCTATGTTTATTATTTTTAGTTGCTGTTTCTTGAATTTTACATGCGTTTATTATTATATCTTGTAATTTGTTTATAGTTTCATTTATTGGTTCTTATAATTTTATTTGGTTAATATTTTTATTAATTTCTTCCCTGACTTTATCCCAATTTTTAACATGTTGGTGTAATCTTTTTTCTATTAGAGTAGTTTGAGTTTCTGTTGCTATACTAAAAATTATTGCATTATGATCACTGATACTTTCCTGTACTGTCCAGTTTTCTATTTTTCTTTCCAAATCTCTCGTTACTAATGTTAAGTCTATGTTTTCCTGACCATGGATGGAATCAAATGTGTAGATGTTACCCTCCCTGTTGCAAAGTGCCCAATTATGTTTTTCTATTAAGTTAAGTATTTCTTCCCCTCTTTCGTCCTGATTTTTTGAATGCCAAAAATGTGATTTTGCATTACAGTCCCCCCCCCCCCAATTATTAATTTCTTGTTTCCTATTTCCCTGATAATTTGTTCAATGTGTTGTATTATGTGATCAATTTCTTGATTAGGGGGCATATACACTGATACTACTGTTATTTCCTCTTGATTTACTAAAACTCTTGCTACCATTACTTGTTTTGTTGCTAAGTGTTGTATGTTTAGATTTCTATATTTAGAGTTAACGATGATAACTGCCAATGCCTCACTTTTATCATACTTTGCTATTTGCCAATTACTATTTAAATTTATATACTTGTTGCAATATAAATAGGGTTCTTGAATCAAAGCCAAATCGTAATTTTGTTTGTCTAACTGGTTTGTGAAATCTATTGTGACTGTTTTGGATCTCTGTAAATTAATCTATAATATCTTGAAAATACTGTTGCTATATTGAGCCATTAAATTTTATCTAATCGAAATTGAATTTTGAATAATGAATTTAATTTAATTTAGTCTCCAAAATCTGTTTCTCTTTTTAGTCTTTCTTTAGCTATTATGTAGCATGGGCAGCTACCATCGGTAACCATATGCCTTATATCTATTCCCTGTTTACTATTCCTTACACAGTTGATACATATGAAATTTTCTACAACTTCACATGTTTTTGCTTCGTGTCCAGACCCACCACACTTACCACATATAATTTCTGCCGATCTGCATCGCTTATTCGTGTGTCCGTATCTCCAGCACTTTGTGCATCTCATGGGTAAGATGAATTCTTTCAGTCTTAGGCCTCCCAGTTGCAGTATAATTTATTTTTATTTTTAAGAATTCTATATATTTGTGGCCTAGTTTCTATTACTACGTTGCGTCTATTGTTAATCACTCTTGTTTCGAAACAAATCCTTGTATGTGTCTTATGCTGTTCCTCCCCTTCTATATCTATTATATTCTGTGTGTATAATTTATTTTAAAGTTCCTCTTTATTTATTTCTGTACTGACTTCATATATCATTAATTTTGGTTTTCGTTTCTCTAGCCTGTCTATCTTTAATTTAATATGTTTATTTGCAATTTCTTTTTCTAATTTATCTGCCTGCTCCCTGTTTGGGACTTCTAATATGATTGCTTGTGAGTTTGTTTTTATTATTTTGTTTATTTGGATTTTTTTTTCTGTTGGTTTAATATAATTTATGAGGTCGCGTTTTGTACTTTCGCTACTTCCGTCTTTTACTATTTCTACAGGTTTAATAATTAATTTAATTGGTTCCTCCTTTTTTGTGTTCCAAATATTCCTAATAGGTTGCTGTTCCGTTACTATTTGTTTATTTTTATTATGTTCTCTCTCCTTGAAGATCCCCTCCATTTGTGCCTTTAGTTTAACTATTTCATTATTTTGTTCTAAGATTATGTTTTGTAACTCCTGCACTTTTTCTACTATTTCTACCTGGTTACCTTTGCTATTGACTATGTGTTCAATTTCTCTTATAATGTCTATTGCGATTTTGATGGTTGTATTTGGATCTTCCGTTTTGCCTCTCTTTCTTTCTTGTTGTGTTAGGGAGTCCTCTTCTCTTTTCCGTTTCTCCATCTCTTCCGTTCCCTTTCCTACAGTGAATGTTCCAATGTTTTCTTCTAAATCTACTATTGCTGCCCATTCCTGTGTGGTCTCCATCCCTGTTGCTGCTGGTGGTCCTGCGCTCCTCAATATCGATGTTTCCCTGCTCTGCGGCGGTGAGTATATTGTCTTCGTGGTTTTGGCCATTGGTGTAGAACTTACTAATTTAGATCTACTTGATCTACTGCTACCAGACATACTAATCTAATCTACTACTATAGGTACTTCGGAGCCCCCGGCCGACGGCTCCTCCCTTGTGGCTTCCTTGGGCCCCCTTAGTGACGTTAATTTTGAATTTAAATTTATAAAGTTTTCAATTTTAGATTTGTTTCCTCGTGTGTACTTATATCTTCTTCCTATTGATGTTCTGATTCCGAAAATGTTCGCCTTATCCCGATTCGTCAATTCTGGGCTGAAAAATTCAAATTCTTATTTATTGCTTATCTGGCAGAATTCATGAATCGTTTTATTAATATTTTATTTAAATTCTAGAAGTTGAGCAGATTACAAAAATACTTTACTTTACTTTCTAGGACTATTAGTTACTGAAATATATAAATTTTTAAATACATAACTTTTTCCATATATGGATTTTTACTTTATAAAAATGTTCTAAACTTGATTTTAAGGTGGGTCCCTTGTAGGGGTGTTTGAAGGAGGAATTTGTAAAAATTTTGTTCTTTTTGCTCTAGGATCGATATTTAAAAAGTTATGTGCGTTTTTAATTTTATATTAATTTTTTAAAAAGTGACTTTAGGGATTTGAAAAGAAGTTTTGAAATTACGCTCAACAGGTTCGATGCTCAACAGAAATGTTAAAATTTATGAAAGTTTTATAATTTATGAAAGGAATAACGTTTTTTGAATGTATTTTGAAGGGGATAACGATTCATGAAGTTACCAAACTGGAATTTATTCGCGAAAACGCCTAGTACTTTTCCACTCTGGGTTTACTTGAGGTCACTGATGGTTCAAATGAGTTCACTTACCGAAATTTGGCCTGGACTTAAAGTTCGCGAGCCAGACTGTCGCAGATTCACCACTGCAGTGCACTTTTATAGGTTAATTTAGCATCTACCTAAAAAGCATTATTACTACCACACTATTGCATCTATTTCGCTAAAATTTTGATAGTCTACTGAGAATCCAATACAGTTTTATAATAGTGCACTGCCTCTTCTTAGAATTGAATATTTACTGAGTTATTGATTTTTAAAGTTTTATAAAAATTAAAAAAAAAGTTTTTTCAAAAAATTTGAGATTATTAATTTAGTGTCCTTTGCCCAGAATCGACGAATATAAAACTGTGGTGAGTGTTAAAATTCTTTTTTTGATAATACAGTCTTCTAAAGTTTGTTGATTTTCACTGTTTTTCATGAATTTTTTTCTTTAAAACTAAAAGTCCGACAGTTCCAGTTTTTTGTACACACGCGTCCCGTCACTAGGTGATCCCCGCACGATCATCCGATGTAATGTTTTGCGCCTTTTCCCCACATTTTGGGCCGCCCGACCAGGAGCTCCAGCAGCACACAACCTACTCGCTTGCCATCCTGGAGCAGAGTAGTAGATAGGGACACTGGTTACTGCTAAACACGACCGTTAATTCGAGCTCTTATTTGTTAACCGGGCGCTCTTAGCCACAGGGCCATACCGCACCCCGGCCTCCCAGTAGGCGGGGAAGAGGGATCCCGCCCTCTCATCGCAGACATGACCAGCGCTTTCTGAATTGACCAAACGCGTTTGCCCCGACCTGTACACAGGCCGCACCAGGCAGAGCCCCGATCTNGCGCTTTCTGAATTGACCAAACGCGTTTGCCCCGACCTGTACACAGGCCGCACCAGGCAGAGCCCCGATCTGATAGTGCAGATCGCACCGAGCATGTCCTACCACAAGGCCTGAGATTCTAGCACTCAGATTACCAAGCGTGTGGTATAGCCGGAGCACTACCCACGCCCCTGACGTGATCTCGGGCACGCCCCCGGAACACACCTGTTCAACATCCGGCTCTTTTAGCAAGAGGGGGAATCTCTCCGAGCCTTCTCCAGCATGCGGAGTCAACCACTGCCAGCACGAGTCCAACCTCGTCTGATCCGAATTCCAGGGAGTACCCCTGGATGGGCCAAGCGGATCATCCCGTGCTCCCTCTTAATTTCCATGGCACGTATGGGTTTTCCTGTGTCCGACTGCGTCGCCTAACCTCCATGCGGGAGTGTGCGGAGTCCCTCAGAACAGGTGGGTACCGCCATGACCGTCCGGTTTTACTCCCTTTGCTGTCTTCACCAGGAGCCGAGCTCACACGAAGCCGCACACCAGGCCGACTCGCAACATCAGACACGCGTCCTTTACCATCCTAGAATTTCTTCACAGGGAAATTCCTGTTTTGGGCCCCAGTGGCCTGAGTGCCAAGAGGTCCAACACCCCACCAAGTGGTCGGGCCTTGGTACTATCTATCGGCCCAAGCCATCACGGCAGATACCCCTGAACAGCCGCTAGAAAACTGTTTCCCATAGGGCACGGGCGGCAGAGCCAAGTCTGTTTAATCAGGGGTGACACGAGAAGCCCTGGGTTGCCATGGATGTTGAGAGGCTATAAGAGACGCATCACCCATCCTTTCCGGAAACCGGTAAGTAAGTTCGTCTCGGCTACCATAGCCTAGTACTGCCACGCCACCTCGAATGACCAACCTACACTCCCCCCACCGGGGTGACCGTACGATCCTCCCCCCAGTAGATAGGGACAGAGGGAATCTCGTTAATCCATTCATGCGCATCACTAATTAGATGACGAGGCATTTGGCTATTTAACATGGTTCTCACTTTGATGCAACTTACAGAAATATTACTAAAAGAACTAAAAGAGAGGACTTCTGTCCAACTAAAATATCCTTAAAAAAAAGAGCTAAAACAAAGATATAAAATATCATCAGAGACGATGGAATGCCCCTTAACTAATGCCCTCCCCCCATAGGGTCCTAGGGAGTCACACCCCTACCAGGGTTATGCACCTAAACTTCTCAACCCCTTCAGTGGCTGCCACCCACCTCCTGATCAAGAGGGGAAACCTCTGACGACATGTAGATAAAATATACTAAAGTGACTCTACAGAGCATCAGGGACGTGATCGCCCTATCCTAGCAAACAACACAAACTAAAAGATATAGAAGCAACCCAATTAGGTCACACCTGTTCTCGTAGACCGATTGTACCGACGGAAGCACATGAGTGATCCAAACAAACACATAGTGGGGAGCGCCCAGAGGAGGGACCGACTCCTGGCCAGCTCGTCGACCATTTCCAATGACTTCTAATGCCACAGTCCTTTCCAGGTCAGAGTTATCGGAACAACCTCCACCTCACATACTTGAAATTGAGCCTTCACAGCATCAACCAGGTCCACATTACCAGCGTATCTCTTGATCTTCTGCTGGAAAGACCACTCGGTTCCTTTGCACTGGACTACCTGCGCATCAAGAATGTAGGCCTTATCATCTCCGGATCGATAGGCCACCAGATCGGGCTTACAGNTGCACTGGACTACCTGAGCATCAAGAATGTAGGCCTTATCATCTCCGGATCGATAGGCCACCAGATCGGGCTTACAGAGTCCCAAAGAGGTGCTATATCTAGGCTCCCTGTGGACACTGAACTTCCTCCTCTCCAGCCGTTCCGCCACTGCCTTGACCACCTGATCATGCCTTGCTATCCGTGTTTCATGCGTGCGGGGACATTGCTGAACGACGTGATAGGTTGTCTCAGCATCCCTACAGCCAGCACGACACTTGGGGAGTGCTCCCGAAGGACCTCTCCTCCCTCTTGATGTTCTTACAGCAGTTGGTAAGCTATTCGAAATGATATGCAAGTATGACAGGTAGTCACCGGATGGGATGCCCGCAGATCTTTGGGCGATCCACTCAGTGGACGGACGACAGGATAACGCAGCTTCCATGTCCGCTCCATCCACAGAACACGTCCACTTGGCGCACCAGAAGTTCTTCAACCTCTGAGAGGTGTCCAGCATCTCACCACCAACAACTGCGGCAGACCTCGCCCACTCTACCTTCTGGGAAAACCTGGGCATTCCAGCTAGTTTCCTAGCTGGGGGGTAGTTAGACTTTAGGACATTCCTCAACCTGCCGAGAATCCATACTGGTACGGACCTCAGCAGGGAGGGTATTCCTAACCCCCTGGTGGAACATGCTGCATGGAAAAATCCCAGAGCAGTGTCGTGTGGTAGCCTCAACCATCGACGCACAGCAGCCCTTACGACATCATCACAAGCTCTTAAGCCCTTTGCCGACACCTTCGCAAATGACAGCTGATAAATCAGGGCGGGAAGCACAAAGGTCTTCAGCAGCTCGAGCCTCTGATACGGCTTCAGGGGAGCTGTGCTGATCCTCTCCAAAGGAGACTCCAGCTCAACCCTGGGCTTAGCCACTCCTTTACAGGAGAACTTAATGCCCAGGTACTTGAAACTGGAGTCTATATCCAATGGAGTGAGGAACTCACCCTGGATCTTAAACATGGGCTCTGTTAACACCTTGTACCTCCTCTCCTTCCTTACCGCCACCACAGCTAGGGTTGACGACTTGGCTGGTGACAATGCCAAACCAAACTTATTAAGGGCACTACATAAATGGTCAAGATTGAGCTGAAGGCCCACTCTTGACCTGGCAAAGAGCACCATATCATCGGCGAAAGCCAGCCTCGAGATCACCTCATCCCCNGAGTACCATATCATCGGCGAAAGCCAGCCTCGAGATTACCTCATCCCCCAACGGGAACCCTACTGATGGATCCAAACTCTTCAGCGCCTCATCCATCACCAGGTTGAACAAGACAGGGGAGAGTGGATCCCCCTGCCTCACTCCCTGGTTGATGGGAATTCCGGCGCGCACCATGCCTGGCAGCTGCAAGGAGGTACTACCCTCCAAATACAGCCGCCTCAGGTGCCTCATGATGACGTAGGGCGTCCCTCGAGCCCTCAGGACATTCAACAACGGGGTGTGAGCCACCGTGTCGAACGCCTTTCGGACATCGAGGACTACCATGAAGAGGGGCTTCACCGCCGAGGTAGAGGCCGAGATGACTTCCGACAACAGCGAGATGTTCTCCACCAGGCCGTCCTTATTTATAAAGGCCCTCTGTTGGGGCGCGATCTCAATGCCATTCTGAATACGCGAGCAAACTATCTGGTGGTACTGTCTCAGGACTACCGACGCGATTGATATCGGCCTGAAGTCCGCAGCTGTAGCAGGCTGGGACACCTTAGGTATTAACACTGTCCGTGCATCCAGCATCCAACCAGGAACTGCATTTGCCAGCAAATGATGTTGAAAAGGCAGCACTTCACCTGGTCCGGAACCGCCGACCACACACCAACGGTGATCCCATCAGGTCCCGGGGACGAACTTCCCCTCATCTTAGACTTTTCAACTTCCTCCAACAGGATGTCCCCCCCGATAGACTTTGGATCTTCAAAGTACTCATCTATTTCCTGCTCATCAAGGCCTTCACTGGATGAGAACAGGTCTGCCCACCACTCAGCAGTATCAGGGGGGTACTTACACTTCTCGGTCTCCTCATCCCCAAGAATTCTTGCAGCCGCCCTGGCTCGATCCATTTGCCATGTACTGTGGCATATTTCAGCCTCCTTAACTCTCTCTTCGATCTTGCCGGCGGACATGCTCGAGCCTCAGGTAGAGGTCTGACCTTAGAAGTGATATCAAAGACCTTCCGGAACCACACATCGATGGGGTCAACAGGTGACCGGCCCTCTAGTGCAGCATCAACAGCCCCAATCAGATGCTCGAGATGATACGCCTCATGCTCTAAATCACACAGTTCAGCCCTCAGGCCGAGTAGCCTCTCCCTCAGAGAAATGCAGGCTACTCCGACCTCCTCCCCTTTCGGGACTGTAACATGGCCACGACGGGGTATGTTAGTTGCACCAGCAGACCACCGTTTTGTAATCGGAGAAAAAGGACTACAATAGTCTCTCCTGCGTTCCTCATCAAGAAATATATTATATCGAGGACGCTTTCGCTGACATTTAATGGCCTCGAACGTTCGGTCAAGGAAAAGGCCCCGCCTATGACACTCCTCCACGAGTGCTTTGTTTGTGTACCGAGTGCCAGGTGGAAGATATAACTCTATCCTCGCCAAAATAGCTAACTCCTCTTCGGTCCAGCCGACCCTCTTGGTCGCTGGGCCGGGAAAATCTCTGTTGTATTCGGAGGGATGCCGCGATCTCGCGTGTTGGGAAGCACCCCTCTGCGAGTTATATGACTCGTCACAATAGTTACACTTGAACATTGTGAGCCTTAGAACAAGACACAAGATAAAATGAACACCCTAAGAGTGTCGTTTAGAGCCTCTGCCAGAGGGCAGAAGTTAATCAAATTCAATATGTGTCTCTAGTGCACTAAACGACAGTTGCCATTGCCTGCTCTCAGCTGTGCAGACAGCTGTCTCAATCTCTCCACACACTACAAGTAGCTCACAGATCCAAAGAAAACAGCCTTCGTGTCTGCACACCCAGCGAGAAACACGAGGAGGTGGCAGGTCGGACTTTCAAGACTATAAACCCTCAGAGTCAGGGACTAAGAGAGTCATAGTTACTCCCGCCGTTTACCCGCGCTTGCTTGAATTTCTTCACGTTGACATTCAGAGCACTGGGCAGAAATCACATTGCGTCAACACCATGTTGAGGCCATCGCAATGCTTTGTTTTAATTAGACAGTCGGATTCCCCAGGTCCGT
>NQII01001738.1:531367-533989 GCA_002778355.1 Clitarchus hookeri
AAGGGCAGGGACGTAATCAACGCGAGCTTATGACTCGCGCTTACTGGGAATTCCTCGTTCATGGGGAACAATTGCAAGCCCCAATCCCTAGCACGAAGGAGGTTCAACGGGTTACCCGGCCCTTTCGGGCTAGGAGGACACGCTGATTCCTTCAGTGTAGCGCGCGTGCGGCCCAGAACATCTAAGGGCATCACAGACCTGTTATTGCTCAATCTCGTGCGGCTAGAAGCCGCCTGTCCCTCTAAGAAGATCATTTGTCGCCGGTAGCACGAAGGGATACCGGAAACGACTAGTTAGCAGGCCAGAGTCTCGTTCGTTATCGGAATTAACCAGACAAATCGCTCCACCAACTAAGAACGGCCATGCACCACCACCCACCGAATCAAGAAAGNGAATCTGTCATTCCTTCCGGTGTCCGGGCCTGATGAGGTTTCCCGTGTTGAGTCAAATTAAGCCGCAGGCTCCACTACTGGTGGTGCCCTTCCGTCAATTCCTTTAAGTTTCAGCTTTGCAACCATACTTCCCCCGGAACCCAAAAGCTTTGGTTTCCCGGAAGCTGCCCGCCGAGTCATCGGAGGAACTTCGGCGGATCGCTAGCTGGCATCGTTTATGGTTAGAACTAGGGCGGTATCTGATCGCCTTCGAACCTCTAACTTTCGTTCTTGATTAGTGAAAACACCAGGTAACGGCCCGCGGAATCCGCGGGTTCACTGTTCTTGGGTTAGACAGGTAAACAGGTGTAATTAGAATTTTTTGAAAGAGTTATATTATTTTAATGTTTTCCTAGGGGTCTAGAATTGTACAGAGTCCATTATGGTACGAATTTTTTAATTATCGTACAAAATACCCAAGTTATGGTACACACCTTACCATAATTATGGTATGCGAAATGTGGACCATCTTACCTGGTACGATAGTTATGGTACATATTATGGTACACTTTTATGGTACTGACTTTTATCCAAAAGGGCCTAACTAACTTTAAATCAAGTGTGTGTCTTAAGAGTAACTCCTCTCTCAAATGCCATCGAAATCCGCCGAAAACTCTGGCTTTAAGGCCCGAAAAACATAACTCCCCCCCAACCCACATAACCTTTATTATTCCAGAAGGGCATAACTGACCCAGCGGCCGAGTGAGGGTCCTAAGAGTAACCCCTCCCTCATATCCCACTGAAATCGGCCGAAAACTGTGGCTTCAAGGCCCGAAAAACATAATTCCCCCCCGCTGGGGGTACCGACATTTTTCCAAAGGGCATAACTGACTCAACGGCCGAGGGAAGGTCCAAAGAGACAATCCCCCCACAAATCACGGCGAAATCGGCCGGAAAATGTGGCTTCCAGCCTTAACCCAAGTTCAAAAACATAACCCCCTTTTCCGGGTATCTCCTTCCTGGGAGGAGGAGTGAGGAGCGTGAGTGGGGGGGATCGAAAGAGGAAGGTTCAAAGGTGTGCACAAATGTTGTTCCAGCCTTCTATCCCTTAAGGGAGGAGCGCTGCGCGGCTTCAAAAACACCCCTCAAACTTTCGTTCTTGATTAATGATTAGACCAGGTAACGGCCCGCGGAATCCGCGGGTTCACTGTACTTGGGTTAGGCAGGTAAATGTGTGTAATCTGAATTTTTTTGAAAGAGTTTTATTATTTTAATGTTTTCCTAGGGGTCTAGAATTGTACAGAGTCCATTATGGTACGAATTTTTGAATTATCGTACAAACTACCGAAGTTATGGTACACACCGTACCATAATTATGGTACGCGAAATGTGGACCATCTTACCTCGTACGATAGTTATGGTACACTTTTATGGTACTGACTTTTATCCAAAAGGGCCTAACTAACTTTAAATCAAATGTGTGTCTTAAGAGTAACTCCTCTCTCAAATCCCATCGAAATCCGCCGAAAACTCTCGCTTTAAGGCCCGAAAAACATAACTCCCCCCTCCCCTTCCAACCCGCGTAACCTTTATTCTTCCAAAAGGGCATAACTGACCCAGTGGCCGAGGGAGGGACCAAAGACAACAGCCCTACATCAAACCCCATCGAAATCTGCCGAAAACTGTGGCTTCAAGGCCCGAAAAACATAATTCTCCCCACCCCCTCAATCCGCGTAACATTTATTATTTCGAAAGGGCATTAATGACCCAGTGGCCGAGGGAGGGTCGAAAGACAACAGCCCTCCCACAAATCCCGCCCAAATTGGCCGAAAACTGTGGCTGCAAGCCACCAAAAACATAACTCCCCCCTCCCCCTACACTCTTGCAGGGTTACCGATATTCTTCTGAAAGGGCATAAATTATAATACAAAATACCCAATTTATGGTACACACCGTACCATAATTATGGTACGCGAAATGTGGACCATTTTACCTAGTACGATAGTTATGGTACATATTATGGTACACTTTTATGGTACTGACTTTTATCCAAAAGGGCCTAACTAACTTTAAATCGAGGGTGTGTCTTAAGAGTAACTCCTCCCTCAAATCCCATCGATATCGGCCGAAAACTCTGGCTTGAAGGCCCGAAAAACATAACTCCCCCTCCCCCCCCCAACCCACGTAACATTTATTATTCCAGAAGGGCATAACTGACCCAGTGGCCGAGGGAGGGACCAAATACAACAGC
>NQII01001738.1:535153-565799 GCA_002778355.1 Clitarchus hookeri
AGAACGGTGGCCCGTGGGTATGCTGTGAGGGGGTGTAGGTCTCCCATGCTGTTCGACGACTGCGCATTGACCCTCCAAAGAACACGCAGACGAAGTCGGAAGAACGCTGTAGACCGGCGGCCAGAATCGTCGTTCTTCCCCCATTACTGTTAGCCGCCAAATATATGATCGGTTCCCACATAGGAGCTCGGTTTCCTGAAGATCAGGAAAAGAATGGCGGCCCATGGGTATGCTGTGAGGGGGTGTAGGTCTACCATGCTGTTCGACGACTGCGCATTGACCCTCCAAAGAACACGCAGACGAAGTGAGTTTAGATCAAAATGTAATTTCCAATCTAAACGATGGTCCAAGATACATTTCTTGATTTAACAAACCATCGTAAGAGGCAACTTCTATGAGTTGGGAGAGCGAACCTCTTTAAATACATTATATTGTCATTTTCTGATCTGCCATTACACCTCTCCTAGTATACCCAAAAGGGGGTTAACGAGGGGTTTACGTGATTCGCCGGGTTTAAATATTTCGTCGGCTGTAGTCGAGACAAACGCCGGCAAACATACGCTTAGCATAACCAGAACATAGCTAGCGAAGTGGATTCCGACGTTGGTACAGCACAANAACATACGCTTAGCATAACCAGAACATAGCTAGCGAAGTGGATTCCGACGTTGGTACAGCACAACCACGAATTTTTTCAAATGAATCGAAAAAACTGCTGAGCCAAAGGTGTGCCACCAGGCAGGCAGAGAATTTTAAGCACCCTGGGCAACCCGTAATCGGGACTTATCGGCTAAGCTCCTGCCTTCTCCTGAGGATGTGCTTTCCTTTACAACCCAAAGGGGTGCTTGACGAAAGGAATTGAAGTCATATACCGCCTCCCTTCTGCTAGCCTCGGCAGTTTGTCCGACCACAGGCCGCCAGAAAATTTTCATGTTCGGTGAAGCAGTGTAAGGCATTCTGGGGCCTCGGCGAGTCCCCAGCGCCTTTTACCGCCTCCCTTCTGCCAGCCTCGGCAGTTGGTCCGACCACAGGCCGCCAGAAAATGTTCAGCATCGGTGAGATTGTCTCACGCCTCCTGGAGCATCGACGAAGGCCCAGTGTGTTTCACCGTCTCCCTTCCGCCTGTCTCGGCAGTTGGTCCGACCACAGGCCGCCAGAAAATTTTGAGCTTCGGTCGAGCAGTCTGATGCTTTCTAGAGCCTCGACGAAGCCCCAGCGTGTTTCACCGTCTCCCTTCCTCCTGTCTCGGCAGTTGGTCCGACCGCAGGCCGCCAGATAATTTTGAACATCGGTGAAACAGTCTAAGGCATTCTGGAGCCACGACGACGCCCCAGCGCATTTCGCCGCCACTCTCCCATCAACATCGGCCAGTGAAATGCCCTCTAGCGGCCAGAGAAGTTTCAGCACCGGTGCACCCGAAATCGGGACTTCTCGGGTAAGCACCTGCCTTCACCAGAGGCAGTGCTCCCCTATATAACCCAAAGAGGCCTGGACGACGGGTTGACGTAGTTTACCGACTCCCTTCCGCCTGTCTCGGCAGTTGGTCCGTCCACGGGCCGCCAGAAAATTTTGATCTTCGGTGAAGCAGTCTAAGGCATTCTGGAGCCTCGACGAAGCCTCACTGCATTTCGCCGCCTCTCTCCCATCGCCCTCGGCCAGTGGCACGCCATCAAGCGCCCGGAGAAGTTTCAGCACCGGTGCTCCCGAAATTGGGACTTCTCGGGTGAGCTCCTACCTTCACCTGAGGCAGTGCTCCCCTATATAACCCAAAGGGGCCTGGACGACGGGATGACGTAGTTTACCGGCTCCCTTCCGCCTGTCTCGGCAGTTGGTCCGTCCACGGGCCGCCAGAAAATGTTCAGCTGCGGTGACATTGTCTCATGCCTATTGGAGCATCGACGAAGGCCTAGCGTGTTTCACCGTCTCCCTTCCGTCTGTCTCGGCAGTTGGTCCAACCACGGGCCGCCAGAAAATTTTGAGCTTCGGTCAAGCAGTCTTAGGCTTTCTAGAGCCTCGACGAAGCCCCAGCGTGTTTCACCGTCTCCCTTCCGCCTGTCTCGGCAGTTGGTCCAACCGCAAGCCTCCAGAAAATTTTGAGCTTCGTTCAAGCAGTCTAACGCTTTCTAGAGCTTCGACGAAGCCCCAGCGTGTTTCACCGTCTCTCTTCCGCCTGTCTCGGCAGTTGGTCCGACAACAGGCCGCCAGATAATTCTAGGGCTTCGGTGAAGCAGTCTAACGCTTCCTAGAGCTTCGACGAACCCCCAGCGTGTTTCACCGTCTCACTTCCGCCTGTCTCGGCAGTTGGTCCGACCACAGGCCGCCAGAAAATTTTGAGCTTCGGTGAAGCAGTCTAAGGCATTGTGGAGCATCGGCGAGGCCCCAGCGCATTTCGCCGCCTCTCTCCAATCGCCCTAGGCCATTGGCACGCCCTCAAGCGGCCTGAGAATTTCAGCACCGGTGCTCCCGAAATCGGGACTCTCTCGGGTGAGCTCCTGCCTTCTCCTGAGGCAGTGCTCCCCTATATAACCCAAAGGGGCCTGGACGACGGGTTGACGTCGTTTACCGCAGCTCTGCCGACACCTCGGCAGTTGGTCCGACCACAGGCCGCCAGAAAATTTTGAGCTTCGGTGAAGCAGTCTAAGGCATTCTGGAGCCTCGACGAAGCCCCAGCGCATTTCGCCGCCTCTCTCCAATCGCCCTAGGCCAGTGGCACGCCTTCAAGCGGCCAGAGAAGTTTCAGCACCGGTGCTCCCGAAATCGGGACTTCTCGGGTGAGCTCCTGCCTTCGCCTGAGGCAGTGCTCCCCTATATAACCCAAAGGGGCCTGGACGACGGGTTGACATTTACAGCGGNTAACCCAAAGGGACCTGGACGACGGGTTGACGTCGTTTACCGAAGCTCTGCCGACACCTCGGCCTGTTGTCCGACCAGAGGCCGACATATGAATTCGACCACCGATGCACCCGATCTCTGAATTTCTCGGTTTTTTTCGATTGCAGTTTACTCCCTTGTGGCTTATCATTCAAGGTAGGATATCTGATTAGGCCCTCCATCGGCACATGGAATCAGTTAGGCCCTTTTGATGAAAAATCTGTACAGTTAAGTGTTCAGTCCCTGGCTGTCGCAGTTTTTGGCCGGTTTCGACTGGATTTGACATGGAGGTGCCTCTTCGCACCCTTTTTCGGCTGATGTGTCAGTTAAGCCCCTTTGGAGAAAAATCTGTACAGTGCAGTATTCTGTTCCTGGTGGCCACAGTTTTGAGGCGATTTCGACGGGATTTGACATGGTGGTGCCTCTTTGGACCCTCTTTCGGCTGATGTATCAGTTAAGCCCTTTTGGAGAAAAACCTGTACAGTGCAGTATTCTGTCCCTGGTGGGCACAGTTTTGAGGCGATTTCGACGGGATTTGATATGGTGGTGCCTCTTTGGGCCCTCTTTCGGCCGATGCATCATTTATGCCCTTTTGGAGAAAAATGTGTACAGCGCAGTTTTCTGTCCCTGGCGGCCACAGTTTTGAGGCGATTTCGACGGAATTTGACATGGAGGTGCATCATTGGACCCTATTTCGGCTGATGTGTCAGTTAAGCCCTTTTGGAGAAAAATCTGTACAGTGCAGTATTCTGTCCCTGGCGGCCACAGTTTGGAGGCGATTTCGACGGGATTTGACATGGAGGTGCATCATTGGACCCTCTTTCGGCTGATAATTCAGTTAAGCCCTTTTGGAGAAAAATCTGCACAGTGCAGTATTCTGCCCCTGGTGGTCGCAGTTTTTGGCCGATTTCGACTGGATTGACATGGAGGTGCATCATTGGACCCTCATTTCGGCTGATGTATCAGTTAAGCCCTTTTGGAGAAAAATCTGTACAGTGCAGTATTCTGTCCCTGGTGGCCACAGTTTTGAGGCGATTTCGACGGGATTTGACATTGTGGTGCCTCTTTGGTCCCTCTTTCGGCTGACGTATCAGATAAGCCCTTTTGGAGAAAAATCTATACAGTGCAGTTTTCTGTCCCTGTTGGTCGCAGTTTTTGGCCGATTTCGACGGGATTTGACATGGTGGTGCCTCTTTGGACCCTCTTTCGGCTGACATATCAGTTGACCCCGTTTGGAGAGAAATCTGTACAGTGCAGTATTCTGTTCCTGGTGGCCACAGTTTTGAGGCGATTTCGACGGGATTTGATATGGTGGTGCCTCTTTGGGCCCTCTTTCGGCCGATGTATCATTTATGCCCTTTTGGAGAAAAATGTGTACAGTGCAGTTTTCTGTCCCTGGCGGCCACAGTTTTGAGGCGATTTCGACGGGATTTGATATGGTGGTGCCTCTTCGGACCCTTTTTCGGCCGATGTATCATTTATGCCCTTTTGGAGAAAAATCTGTACAGTGCAGTTTTCTGTCCCTGGTGGCCACAGTTTTGACGCGATTTCGACAGGATTTGGCATTGTGGTGACTCTTTGGTCCCTCTTTCGGCTGACGTATCAGTTAAGCCGTTTTGGAGAAAAATCTGTACAGTGCAGTTTTCTGTCCCTGGTGGCCACAGTTTTGAGGCGATTTCGACGGGATTTGATATGGTGGTGCCTCTTTGGGCCCTCTTTCGGCCGATGTATCATTTATGCCCTTTTGGAGAAAAATGTGTACAGTGCAGTTTTCTGTCCCTGGCGGCCACAGTTTTGAGGCGATTTCGACGGGATTTGATATGGTGGTGCCTCTTCGGACCCTTTTTCGGCCGATGTATCATTTAAGCCCTTTTGGAGAAAAATCTGTACAGTGCAGTTTTCTGTCCCTGGTGGCCACAGTTTTGAGGCGATTTTGACGGGATTTGACAATGTGGTGCCTTTTTGGACCCTCTTTCGGCTGATGTATCAGTTAAGCACTTTTGGAGAAAAATCTGTACAGTGCAGTTTTCTGTCCCTGGTGGCCACAGTTTTGATGCGATTTCGACGGGATTTGACATTGTGGTGCATCTTTGGACCCTGCTTCGGCCCAGATAATAGTTGAGCATTTTTGGATTTATGACGGAGCCATGAGGATCAACCATACGGGGGTACCATACCTTGGGCACATTGTGAAATTTTTCATATTTTTGGTAGCCACAACTGTGTAATTTTTTACAATGATAGCTACTACAATATTCTTTATAACCTTCCCAAGCTTAACTTTTGTCTGGCAATTATCATTTGTTTATAAAACGAAACGAACTAGTAAGGCTTGGCTTGTTTCGAATCAATGTGGCACTTCATAAAATTTCCATATGTTATTACACATACACCTAGCTACAGAAATTCTAAACAATAACCTAACCAAACATTACCTATGCTAACCTTACCTCAACTGACCCAACCAATCCTAACCCATCTTAATCGAAAATAACCTAAACAGAACTGACCAACAGAAAGTTAACCTAAACTAACCTAAACTATTATCACCACAACCAAACGGACCCAACTTAACCTAACCTAACGTAACATAACACAACCCAATATAACCTAATCTTATGTTACCTAAAACTAACATAACCTAACCCAACCTAACTCAACCCAACCCAACCTCCTACCTACCCTAACCTAATCTGAACTAAACCTAACCTTAACTAACCTAAACTAATCTAACCTAATGTAACCTAAACCAACCTAACCTAATCTGACCTAACCTATCCTAACCTATCCTAAACTAACTTCACCTAATTCAAACTAACCTAACCTAACCAATTCTAAACAAACCTTACTAAACCTAACCTTACCTAACCTAACATAACCTAACCTAAACAAAACTAACTTAACCTAACTTAACCTAACCTTAACTAAACTAACTTAATCTTACCTAACCTAACATAACCTAAACTGACCTATCCTAACCTAAATTAACCTAACCTCACATAATCTGACCTATCCCAACCTTACCTTAATTGACCAACCCAACCCTAACCTTACCTACCCAATCCCAAACTAACCTAACTTAACTTAACCTAACCTAATCTGACCTAAGCTGACCTATCTTAACCTTACCTTACACAACCTAATTTGACCAAACCTTAAATTACATAACCTAAACTTACCTAACCTTAATAATCCTAAACTTACCTTACGTAACCTAACCTAACCTAACCTATCCTGATGTAACTTAACCAAACCAATACTAAACTAACTTAACCTAACCTAAACTAACCTAACTTACCCAAACCTAACGTAACCTATCCTAACCTTACCTAACCTAACCTAACCAAACCTAACCTAACCAATCCCAAACTAAGCTAACTAAACCTAACCTAACCTAACTTACCTAACTTAACCTAACCTTACATAACTTAACCTAACCTAACCTTTTGTAACATAACCTAACCTTACCTAAGCTAACCTAGCCCAAACATAACCTTACCGAACCTAACCTTAACCAGCCTTACCTAAACAAACCTTACCCTTACCCAACATAACTTGTCCTTAACTAACCCTAATCTCATCTGACCTAACCTTACCTTACCTCACCTGAACTAACCAAACCAATCCCAAACTATCATAACTTAACCTTAACTAACCTGANTAACCCAAATAACAATGAACCTAAACACATCCTAACCTTACCTCAGACAACACGTCCTAACCCAACGTAACACAAGCCATCCTAACCCTAACCAGGGCTAAACTAAACTGACATAACCAAACATAACTTAACCTAACCTAACCTAACCTGACCTAACCTAACCTAACCTAACTATCCTAACCTAACCCAACCTAACCTAAACTAAACTAACCTAACTTAACATAACCTAACCTAAACTAACCTAACCTAACCTATCCTAACCCAAACTAACCTTACCTTACCTAACTTAACACAAACTATCCTAACCCAAACTATCCTAACCTAACCCAACCTAACCTAAACTAACCTAATCTTACCTAACTTAACCTAACCTTACCCAACCTAACCTCACCTAACCTCACCTAACCTAACCCAACCTAAAATAACCTTACCTAACTTAATCTAACCTCAACTAACCTTACCTATCCTTACCTAACCTAAACTAACCTAACCTCACCTAACCCTAACTATCCTAACCTAACCTAACCTAACCCAACCTTACCTAACCCAAACTAACCTAACCTTACCTAACATAACACGAACAAACCTAACCTAACCCAAACTATCCTTACCAAACCTAACCTATCACAACATAACCCATATAACAATAAACCTAAACCCATCCTAACCTTACCTCAGCCAACACATCCTAACCCAACGTAACACAAGGCATACTAACCTTAACCGGGGCTAAACTAAACTAACATAACCAAACCTAACCTTACCCAACCTAACCCAACCTCATCTACCGTAATATAATCCGACCTAACCTAACAAATCCTTACCTAACCTATTCTATCCTAACCTGATCCAACGTAGCCTGACGGTAACTCCAATTAACCTAACCTAGCATAACCTAATGCAATATAACCTGACGTATCCCAAANGTAGCCTGACGGTAACTTCAATTAACCTAACCTAGCATAACCTAATGCAATATAACCTGACGTATCCCAAAATAACATAACCTAACTGAAACTAACGAAGCCCATCCTCTATATGTAAAGACAACAGAATATTATAACACCCTGCCTGTTTGTGTGTGTTCCATTTCACGCACTTTCATATGTCTTGCTCTGCATCGGGAGTGACAATTCGGAGCAGCTGTTGTCTACGACAGGTGACTCANTCTTGCTCTGCATCGGGAGTGACAAGTCGGAGCAGCTGTCGCCTACGACAGGTGACTAACATCCCGGCAACCAAGGGAACAACCTTTGGTGTCACAAAGTGAAAACAGAAATCAATCAGCCCGGTATTGCATTCCCGGCATGGAGGAACATTGCTGTCGCCGGTTCGCACAAGTTTCAAAACCTTGCACTAAGTGAAGCTCTCCTGACGATGGCCGGTGCTCAGGGAAGGTTCGCGCGAGATCGTGCTCTTACAGTGGCTACTTAAATGCGTTACAAAGTGAAGAAGCCTACCACGTCCTAGCACACCTTACCATTAAATGGTGAAAAAAAAAAATTATTTGTAAAAACAATCACCCGTACACATATCGATCGTTTGTTAGAAGATGTAAGATGCATGAAGAATAAAATAAAAATAAAAATCTTCACACATGAGCCTACGGTCGGCTGCTGGGCTCACTGACTGCACAAGCGATGGCGGAAAACATTGAAACTGTCTGTCGGCCACTCTCCAGCGACCCTGTTTCGCCTCCCCAAGCTAAACGGCTTGGGAATCTCAGCGGGGAAAGAAGACCCTCTTGAGCTTGACTCTAGTCTGGCACTGTAAGGAGACATGAGAGGTGTAGCATAAGTGGGAGACGGGTTCGCCCCGTCGCCGGTGAAATGCCACTACTTTAATCGTTTCCTTACTTACTTGGTCGAGCGGAGCACGTGCTGTTGGGCCTACCCTGCTTTAAGGGAGTCACAGTTACTGCCGCCGTTTACCCGCGCTTGCATCAACTTCTTCAAGCTGACAAGCGATCGTGGAAGGCATTCAAACTGTCGGTCGGTGGTTTTTTTGTGGTTAATGGACAACCACGAACAACCTTTCCGTGGACAACCACGAACAACCACTTTCATACAGTACGTTTGTACCATATTAAANTTCATACAGTACGTTTGTACCATATCGTATATGACATGCGATGCACACCATGCAAGACATGCGAATCAACCGAAAACGGGGATGAGTCTCAACAGATCGCAGCATGGCAACTGCTCTACCGAGTACAACACCCCGCCTCGGCGTGTAAGTCGTCTGCAGACGATTCGAGTCCCTACACCGAACTTCAGACCCATGGTGTACCACAGGAGGTACGGCATATTGCTACCGCAGCCTCCGTACAGTGGTTCACAAGGGCTCTGGCGGCGGCCGGTAACAAGACCGACCGCCTAGTATGATCATTTTAGAGCCTTTCGGCTTAAGGGACTCTTAGTTATCGTTTCCTCTCAGAGGGAATACTGCCTTAGAGGCGTTCAGGCATAATCCCACGGTTGGTAGCTTTGCACCACCGGTCTTTCGACCGAGTGCATGAACCAGCGGCCCGTACCTGCGGTTCCTCTCGTACTGAGCAGGAATACNAGTCCGACGAGGCAAGTCTGTCACATGAGGGGGTTTATCGTTCGCTGCTGAGATAAACACTTTGAATCCAATGCCAGAGTGTAACCTGGAGAAAGTAAATCTGCGTACATCTCCACCCCTGAAGGTAAAGGTAGCACTGATTTGGTGTTGCAATTTTTAATCTAGCTTTTATCATGATTTTAAAAGAACACTTCATCTCATCGACAAAGTTGTCGTGAACAAAACATTGAATTTTTGTCTAGTTATGAAGATGAACACGCTGGATTATATATCATGTCGAGTATGAAAGGACCTTTTATTAAAGGACGTTCAACTCGGTTTTCCATTGGCAGACAAGCATCAAATAATAAATGTTATGCAGTACAGTAAGGCTATCCGACCAGTACGGTAGCGGTGTATGGAAAAAGAGGGACCATCAGGACTTAATGGTTCTTGCAGTAGTGACTTGCTTATGCCTTGGTTCAAATGTATGTAGATATGTCCGTCGAGACCTCAAAATATTAAGCAGATGCTGCCAGCAACCCTATTAGCATAGTTCCAGCTTGAGTAAAACTTGTTGCGACAAGACTTTAAGCTTGCAGCAAGCTGTTTGTGCAAGCCTGCGAGCTTGAATCAAACCAACCAGTTTCCACGTGTCAAGCTTGGAGCAAGCACGATTAGCAGCACTTGGTGCAAGCTTGCCTTGGCAAGCTGCAACTATAATTCAAGCAATCTGCAAACTTGATATTAGCAAGCATGTGCCAGGCGTGAGGAATTAGGCTTGAATCAAGCTTAAATCGCACGTGATGACATGCTTGCTCGACGAAGTAAATTCAAGTCAGATGGCAAAGTTTGCCGCAAGCTTCCATGGTATCTGGGAACATGAAGCACAGGCAGATTTGTATTGGTACTGATATGACAGAGAGTCATACAGATAGTATAGTTCCGGACAAAAATATTTTTGTTGCAAATTAATAACCGATATATTTATCTGTGACTAATGCTAGGCCCTGAGTGTTGCTCGTAATACAAAAATCTTAAAGTTTTCGTTTTTGAACACAAACAGTGTGTAATTATGGTTTCACTACCGGTACTTCAATGCATTTTATTACAGCGAAATGACAATAATAATAAGTGCGCTCTTTAATCCACTTAACCATAAGGCCCTTCGGATTTCCTCCTATTCTAGCTGTTATTCTTGTTGTATTGTTTTCTAATTATTTAACTTATTCTATATTCATTTATTTAATCTACTTGTTGTACTCATCTGCCAAGGGAACGTTGATAGCAATCAGTTCAATAACAATTTATTTTATCATTTCGATTTTTAAATCAATTTAAAATTATTGATAGCCATCAATTCGTTATAAAACTTTATCATAAAATTACTTAAAATTTTGCGCTGGCTTGGAAATCTCCTACAGGGGGGGTGGTGAGTGTCAGCCTGGTATTACCAGTTACCACGGGGAGCCACGGGGAGGCCGTCACCCGAAGACCTTTACCCCCCCTGTACTTTCGTCAATATTAATNGGTATTACCAGTTACCACGGGGAGCCACGGGGAGGCCGTCACCCGAAGACCTTTACCCCCCCTGTACTTTCGTCAATATTAATCAGCATACAATGCCGCATATGTCTAAAATATAATTAAAATATAAAATAAAATATAAAATATAACAAATAAAATATTTAAAGTATCATAACATACAAAACACTTTAAAATATTCATAACCAATCTCTCTTACAGGTAGTAAAGGCCCATTCCCCTCTAATATAAATCTAGGCTTTTTCGTTGTTCCCTGACAGCCTTGCCAGCAAGCGTGGCGCTGCCGGGGCCCTTGCCCAGTAACTGGGCGCCCCACTGGCCTCGCCTGTCAGGGCAATCAACTACTTACCTAGCCCCCCTATTTATCCTATATTATACTAGTCTAGTAAGTCGTCACTCAGTGTCTTTACCACTCTGTATACTTGATTTATATAATTTTCGATATCCTGGTATACTTCTTCATCATATATGTAAAAATTTACTTGTGGCCATTGTTCACCTTTTAGATTTAAGTTGTTACATAATTCTTTTCTTTCAGCATCAAACATATTACATATATACATAATATGGTAACTGTCTTGTTCCCCCATACCACATTCACATGTTCCATTGTCGGTTTTATTTATTTTCTTGAGGTAAGATTTCATTTGTCCATGTCCACTAATCATAATTTTGAGATTTTTATTCAATATGGTCTTGTCATTATACCATTCAGTTATATTATTAATGCAGTTTTTTGTACTTAAGTTGCCATCTGCTTCTTCCCATTCTTTTGCCCATTCACTAGAGCTGTTCTATGGAGCTCCTTCTTTATTTCTTTTATATTGTAAACCTCTTCATTATCCAATCTGTTAAACCATCTTGTATTATCTTGAGTAAACCCTTGGTATTCTATGCCATCTGTTATTATTATCTCGTCAGTAAATTTTAGTTTAAATATCTTATTTTTATTCTTAATTTGATAGTCTATTGGAATTATCTTGTTTAAAGTAACTGATGCTGAGAATGATGTTGTTGGTGTCATGTCATATAATTTTATCATGATATATCTTTGTAGTGATCTAAGTTTCTTTATTATTAAAACATTATTAATTTTCCTATCAAAGGCTATTGATCCATATGCAATTACACTGACAAAAATGGACTTATAAATTACATTTCTTAACTTTGTACTATGTTTTATGTATTTCCAGATCTTATATTTCATCTTATTACAGAGGGTTTTAAGTTTTTCTACAATATTATTTAGATGTGGTATAAAAGTGAGCCTATTATCGATTACTATTCCCAGATAAGTTGTTTGTTGAACTATCTTAATTTTCTGTTTATTGTATTTAACAATAGGTGACCTTGAATCCATTTCACCTTTAACTATTATCCCTTCAGTCTTATTGACTGCCACTGCCAATCCATTATTTTCTACCCACTTTTCGAGTTTCCTCATTTCCACACTGGTTTTGTTTTCCATTTCTCTTCTATTGTTAGCCCCTATTATTATAAGTCAGTCATCCACAAAGGCTACTCGCTCTATATCTGTATCTTTTCCGAGACCTAAATACTTGTTAAATACTAGATTCCATATAAGTGGTCCCAGAACAGAGCCTTGAGGACATCCTCTGTTCATCTTTTTCTCATATATGATTGTGTTATTACAGTATTTAATGCTTCTATTGTTAAAGTAATCCAAAAGTAAAGTCTTTTCGCTATTTTCAATTTCTAAACCTATTATTTCTGTCTTTATTGAGTTCCAGTCCAGCGTTGAAAATGCATTGCTTATATCGATCAGAATTAATAGTATATATTTTGTATCCATTCTATTTATTATCTCCATGACTTCATGTAGTGCTTTATCTGTTGATCTTCCTTTCCTAAATCCGTACTGATGGTTATTAAGAACTTTTTCTGTTTGCTCTCTTATTCGATGTAATATAATTCTTTCTAGTATTTTTCCGAAACTAGATAAAAGGCATATCGGTCTATATGAATTCGGATGTTCTTTCGGTTTATTATTTCCTTTATAAAGGATTACAATATTTGCTTCTTTCCATTCCTCCGGGAATGTACCTTTAGTCATACACATGTTCATTATGTCTAGAAGCTCTTTTTTGATTTCATCCCATAGTTCTTTAATAACCTCTACAGTTATCCTATCTTTTCCCGGGGCTTTTTTAAGTCCACTATTTCTGAGTGCTTCTTCCAGTTCATCCATTTCTATTTCTTTAATTTCCTTATTTTCAATATGGTTGTTATGTTTGTCCTGTGAATTAAATATATCTTCTGTTGTAGAATCCGGTATTAGAATATCTATTAGTGTGGTATAGGTTTCTCTTAATCCCTTGGTATATTTACCATTTACGAGTATTGTGCTAATTTTTTCTTGTTTTTTGATTCTCTTCCTTACAATTTTGTCCGGTATATTCCAAATTTTTTCTTTATTTTCATTCTTAACAAAATCTATCCATTGTTCTAACATATTAGATCTAATTAATTTTTTGTATCTCTTTCTGGCATTCTTATATTCTTCTTTTTTCCCTATTTTGGCTCTGCAAACACAACAGCTTCTATATCTTCTATTTTTACTTCTAACCATTTCTTTCATTTCCCTCAATTCTTGACTCCACCACCAGACGTTACTTCTTTTTATATCATTTTTAATTTGTCTTGTTTTTTTGAGAACAGGCATCCACTATTGTATTTCTAAATTTAGATATTCTTTCTTTTATATTCATTTGTTTTACCAATTCTTTGTTTTTCTCTAAGTCATCTTTCACTCTATTTTTAGCCATTTGCCAATTTTTAACCCGTTGGTGTAGTCTTGTCTTATCTTCTAAATTCTTGCTTTCCCATATCCAATCCCAACTTATCTTGCCATGGTCACTAATACTTGGCTCTACCGTCCAGTTATTACATATCTCGTATATTCCATCAGAAATGAAGGTTACATCAATATTTTCTTCTCCGTGTATCGAATCGTACGTGAAGTTATTTCCTTCTACATTTAGGACATTCATATTCATTTTATTTATGAATTCTTCTAGGATTTCTCCTCTTTCATCCCTCTTTTTGGAGTACCACCTTGGTGACTTTGCATTAAAATCTCCGGCTATAATATATTGTACATTCTTGTCCTCCTCCATAATTATCTTAATTTTATTTATACTTGTTTGGATGTTTTTTGTAGGTGGGCAATAGATGTTTATTATATTCACTGCCATTTCCTCTACATAGATCTTGGTTGTTACCATTTCTGAATCCGTATATTGATTTAGCATGATAGCTTCAATATTATTATGGCATAGAGTTGTTACTAATATTTTCTCGTTAGTTTGGCAGTGCATTGCACTCCAATTCCTGTCATTATTAGGGAATCTTCCCTCATATATATAGGGTTCTTGTAGAAGAGCAATCCCAATCCCCTTATTTATAATTTCTTCTGTTATGTTAGCTGTATTAGCCCTGGATTTTTGTAGATTTTGTTGTATAATTTTAATCTTCATTTTACTCTCCATAGCGGTTCCCATAATCTATTTCTTTTCTCAGTCTTTCTTTTGCCATTTTAAATATAGGGCAATTCAAGTCCCTTGCTATGTGGCTGCTGTTTTGTCCCTCTTTNATGGTTGCTGTTTTGTCCCTCTTTTTTTGCTCGTACACAATTAATACATTTTACTTCTGGTTTTCTACAATCCTGTTCCGAATGTCCTTCCTCTGTACATCTACCGCATACACTATTCTTTTCTCTACACCATTTATTCGTGTGTCCATACCTCAAACACTTTGTGCACCTCATGGGTGACAAAAACTCTTTACAATTATATACTCTCCAGTCACAATATATCTTACCTCTCTTTTCTATTTTCTTAAACACTTGCGAATTTACTTCCATGATGATGTTATGAGTGTTATCTTTTGGTTTTGTTTTAAAGAGGACATTGCATGTTCTAATAAATTCATCCTTGGGGATCTCTGTAAAATTTTGCAGGTATATTTCTTCTTTAATTTCTTCGTCTCCTTTATTCTTATCGACGTCGAATATTATCACTTTTGGCTTCTTCTTTTCCTTTCTAATGACTTTAACCTTCAGTTGTTTTTCTTGTATTTCTTGTTCCATTTTCGTGGCCTGGTTTTCATTTGCCAGTTCCATTCCAATCCCATTATTACGGACTTTCCATATATTATTTATCTGTATGTTTTTCTCTTTCGGTCTTATATATTTCATTACTTGCTGTTGTGTGGTTTCCCTGCTATCGCCTGTTCTAGCTATTGCTGGTTCTAGAATTATTACCACTGGTTCTTCTTTTTTCTTCCCCCACACATTTACATTTTCTTCATTCCACCTTCCCTCACTTACTTTTCTACTTGTTTCTTCCTTCCGATGTTGCTTACCTGCTTCTCTTTCTTCTTCCATTTTTTCTTTTTCCATCCTGTTTCGTTCTCTTAGGCGATCTATTTCGTTGTTTTTTTGTATGATATCTAATTCTTGTTCAATTATAGTTTGATGGAGATTTCCCATTCTCTCCATTATGTTCTTTCTGATCCTTTCCGNATATCTAATTCTTGTTCAATTATAGTTTGATGGAGATTTCCCATTCTCTCCATTATGTTCTTTCTGATCCTTTCCGGAATATTTTTGCTTTCTTTAATTAAATATACTAACACATCGTTCATTTGAACCGTTGAATCGGTTAATTTAGTTACTGCCAATGTCCTTTCACTCTTCTTTCTTCTTTTGTATTCTTCTTCTTCCTCTTCTTCCGAATCTTCGAATCCTCTTTTCTTANTTCACTCTTCTTTCTTCTTTTGTATTCTTCTTCTTCCTCTTCTTCCGAATCTTCGAATCCTCTTTTCTTGGCGGTACTTTCTTCGTCCATCAGTTCTGTCCAATCAGTTGTTTGTTTACTCTTCTTATTTTTGTTTCCTCTTTCTTCGTTTGTTCTTCTTTCCTCCTCTTCGTTCGCCTCTTCGTATCTTGTTTCTTTATGTTGTTCTTCACCTTNCTTTCTTCGTTTGTTCTTCTTTCCTCCTCTTCGTTCGCCTCTTCGTATCTTGTTTCTTTATGTTGTTCTTCACCTTCCATATCCATCCTTCTTTGTTCTAATAATCTTCTTCTCATTTCATCTTCTTCTCTTCTTCTGNTTGTTCTTCACCTTCCATATCCATCCTTCTTTGTTCTAATAATCTTCTTCTCATTTCATCTTCTTCTCTTCTTCTGTCTACAGGTGGGGGAGACCTATTGACTCTTCCACCCTTGCCAAATGGATTTTCCTTATTGCTTTCTCTCCCTCCTCTTCTCTCTCCTTCATCTCCTCCCTTCCCATTGCTTTTCTGGCTCATCTCAACCAAAANTTGCTTTCTCTCCCTCCTCTTCTCTCTCCTTCATCTCCTCCCTTCCCATTGCTTTTCTGGCTCATCTCAACCAAAAACAAAATATACCAAAGAATCGTCGGGGGCGGAACTCGCCTCAAATTGATAAAAATCGGTGTCGTGCGGGCCGGTCAGCATACAATCCAAAAAGTGCCCCAACACATGGGCAGCTCCAAGCAAGTGATATAACTATTATTCCCGTTTTCCATTAAAATTACAATACAATTATAATTCAAATCTATAAAAAATATCAAATAAGTAACCATTCATATAATAAAAACATATTCCAGAAGATTTTAAAACATCAGTTAATCGAGTATAAATATACAAACATTTACTCACAAAAAGTGCCCCGACACATGGCAGTTCCAGACAACTGGCTTCCAATACTCTTAAAATTCCAACAATATTAATAACAAATGTATAATTATTCACTTAAGCCAAAATCATATTCTGACAATTATTTAAAAACATCCAAATTTGCCAAATTTACATTAAATAATCGATCAAATCAAGTGCCCCAGAAATCTGGACGTAGTTATACACTATATTCTATATTCAAGTTATCATTGTACTCCAAAACACAGCTGCTCCATTAAATGTATTCATTTACACTCAATAAAACATGTTTCAACAATCATTAAAATTATTAAAAACCTACAGATTAACCAAACATATATATACCAAATATTCATTTACGATGAGTGCCCCAACACATGGGCGTTATTATACCAGTATTCAGGTTATTATATCAAGACAGTAATATTAATAGCAGATGTGTAACTATTCGCTTACATATAATTAGAAACATATTCTGACAATTATTAAAAAACATACGCATTAACCAGATTTGTTCCAAATAATATCGAAACAAGTGCCCCAAATACTTAGGCGCAGTTATACACTATATTCAGGCCATCATTGTACTCCAAAACATTGTTGATCCATTAAATATGTTCGTTTACGCTTAATAAAACATGTTATAACACTTATTTAAAAACCTACAAATTAACCGAACATATATATACCAAATATTCAATTACAATAAGTGCCCCAGAAATGGGCATTGCTATACCAGTATTCAGGTTATTATATCAGGTCACATGTCACCACACATTTATATATAACAGAATCATTTTCTAACAGTTATAAAGACATACAACTTAACCAAATATATATACAAAATGCTCACTCCCAATTTGTGCCCTAGACATGGGCGCGATGTTACTGTGTTTAATTTTAGGATATTACAGAACTCCAAGTCATGAACCCTCTATTCAAACAATTTCATAATTAATTCAAGTGTACAGTTATCACTCCAATTGCCAGACAATTTATATAGGTGCGATACTGGCCATTAACTTCAAATTTCATAAGTTAAAGTTTTCTTTCTCCGAGTTGTGCCCCCACATGGGCAACTATTTATATAAGTTGTCAATAATGTCAAATATAAAACAATGTATGTAGCTATGGGTTGCATATTAATAACAAATCGAATAAACATAAGATTAATTGAACATACACAAGATAATCTCTCACAATAAGTTCTAACAATTTGTGCCCCGAAACATGGGCATTATTGATATTTGCAGTATTCCAGATTATTTAAGAACATTTCCATTCATGGCCACTCCATTAATTCAGTTCATAATTAGCCTTAAAAATGCGAAGTTATATCTTCAATTTATCGATTGTACCCCGAGACATGGACAGTGCCCCAAGATTTTTCCAACCCTATCCATTTTAATACTATTATCTCATATGTGATTATTGGTTATATTTATTAACAATTTCAATCTGTAAATTAGAGTCCTTCTCAAATAAATATTAGCTTCTTATTCAAAATTATCTCCATTATTACAAGTTAGCTATCCTTGGATTAAAAACATGAGAACAATAATGTTATTTTCAAGGTATTGTTTTAAACAGATTGTTAGTTTATCATCATATAAATATTCTCTAGCCAGTAATTAGACACACAGCCGTCCATCCTCTTCAGGGTTTCCAATTTAAAATCTCACCTTTCCCAGATTGTGCCCCAGGACATGGACAAATCTGTTGCATAACCAGATCCTTTTCAAAGTTCATATAAGTATTTTTGGGTTTCTTCTTTTAGGTTCTCGAACAGCGCACGATACACTATACCAAATAATCTGGTAAAAGCCCCACTAAACCATTTCAGTTTTTAGCAATTAGTTTTACCGCTATTGTGTGCCCCAAGACATGGACACATATGTTATTATGCATAAAATCAGTTTTAAACTTCTTAAGGCCGTGACTGAATGCCAGTTTTCAGTTATAATGTAGAAGACACACTCCAGTCATGACTTCAAGGTACTATGTTAATGTAGCTCTTCAATATTTCAATATTTCAGTTTTATCGTTAATCAAGTATGACATAACCCCATGTTCCAACACCAATTTCTGTTTTATACTGTTTTAAAAATTCTCACTTCGCTTTTTTTTAATTACTTAGTTCACCGGGATACTCTAAACTGTACTATAAACACTCAGAAACACAAACAATAATACTATCACCATTCTAAAATCATTATGTCTCCACACATGTCCAGTGCCCCAGGCAATCAGATTAATAATGCATTTAAAATTTATAAAACTTTCTCCAGAATAAAATTAAATAGGTTCTGACATTATATAGTGTATACTGTTCATTTGTAGCAACTTTTTAATTAGTTTAATCTCATAATTTAATAGATTCATGTTTTGTCGTTAAATTGTCAATTGCAATATTTACATGTTCTCGGCTAAGGGTTTTAAACATGAAATTTACACCTTATCTTTGCGTATCTTAAAGTTTGGACTGGTCTGGTACAATTTCCACTTCTACTAGTATATTTTAAGTCTTCTTCAGGGTTTCAATTTGGAAACTCTCATTTCCAGAATGTACCCCAAGACATGGGTAACTCAACTGCTTTACGAAAACCTTTCCAAGGTTCACATAAGTATTTTTGGGTTTCTTCTTTTAGGTTCTCGGACAGTAAGCGATACACTATACCAATTAATCTAATGAAATCCCCAACAAACCATTTAGGTTTTTAACTATTAGTTTTATCGCTAAACAACCTTATTACTGGTTCGGTGCCCAACAAAACACAACTATACGGCGCCCCACCGCCGACCCTACGAATTGAATATGTGTTGGGGTGCATTTGTTTTACAAACACCCTGTGAGTTACGGGAGTCTTAGGCTCCCGGTCTCACGACACCAAGGCCAAGACCATTCGTTGGCATATGAGGGTTCGGCGGTGTTTCATGCGAATAGCCAGCGGACCTCCGCGACACAACTGGCTCGCGTGTTGTACGAATAGAAGGGCTCTGGGTTTGGGACCCGGGCTCAGTGTTGGTGTAAATGTATCCTCACGTGATTATTGTGTATAAGTCACGTAATCAGGAAAAGTCTCTCATGCTCTCCGGTGAACGGAATTGTATTAAATAAGTAGTTAACGCGTATTAAAAAATAGTTTATAAGACGACAAATCGTAAAAGTACAGAAGTTTTTGTTAGTATTCAGATTCCTAGGTGACAAAAATATTTAATTGAGACCAATCTTGAAAATATGATTAATAGCCTCACCGCAAAAATATAACTACAGACTACGGTTTGAAATAAAAGAACACAATAAAATATCTGTATCTACAAATTTATGAATAGTTCCTCAAATTTATGCCAGCTGTTGTCCTAACCATGAGGGGGATATTTTATCATTGCGAGATTTAATGCATTTCATTACGAAATCTATGTAACCATTAAAAAATTAAATGTCATTTATTTTACACACAGTTTGTGGCATAATTCACAGATAAACATTTGCAAAACTCACCGCTTTGTAACTACTATAATATTATATATTAAGTGGGATAGACTTATATCGTGAAGTTTTACATCAAACTATATAACATATTTGATTTTTCAGGAATGTGGTTTAATTTAAAGAAATTAAGTTTTGCAAGTGACGTTCTCAAGCAGTGGTTGCCGCTGGTTCTATATCAGGTATTATATCTCTACGGACAACTGGTAAAATTAGGAAGATTATTGGTTGAGAAAAATTCCAACATTGAGGTGCTGAATTCTAGAGCAAAAATAGCACTCACGCTTGGAACAGTTCATCATCTTGCTGCACTAAACGACAAATTTGAAGCACCCACTCTAAAATTACAGCCGTGAAAAAAACTATTCTGTGACGTAGCACAACAATATAATGTATGCTGGAACTCAAACTCTCCGTTACACACGAACGCGCAAAATCAGGCTTTCCACGTCATTTTTCCTTAGTAAAACGGCCAGCGTCGGCGTGTGCGGCTCTCTAACACGGACCTCACTCGAAATGAAATTATTTCTACTTTAATTAAGGTATTTACGGTGTCTACTACGTTCTCGAAAATACTGAAAATAGTAGTTATGGATTACCGGCGGACTACACGGCTAATATGTCGTCAATATGCAAAGAAAATTGTTCACAAGAAGAAATCATAAATTATACATAGTTTCATGAGGTTCGGGCACTGAAACGAATATATAAACATAATTCAATGCAGATGTCTTTATAAAAAAAATGATAACTCTAGAAAGAAAGGAATTAAATAGTGAAACACAAATGGAATTTTCTTGAACTAATTAAGTTACTTGGATATCCCCTTTTCTATTAAATGCCTTTTTATTGGGATCACTGTGTTTCTGGAAATAAACGGTCAATGAAGGGAACATATTCCCATCAATAAACGACAAATACAAAGATACAGCCTTCCCCTTAACACCTTTTAAAAAATACGACGTCATGTTGAGAACGTGGAAATCATATGATTTAATGTTGCAAAAAATATATTCTCAAATTCTTTGGTTTATGCTGGCGATAAAGTTAAAATACAAGATAGTGCAAGAAGACTGCAATATGCAATAAATATTTTTAATTAGTTTAAAAGCTCTTATGATTTGAAAATTTGTGCTGGCACACAATTAAAATGGCATTTACAGGTCAATTGTCTGTAAGAACAAAAATTAAGTAATCTATATACGTATATAAATGCGAAAGTGTGTTTGGATGTTTGATTGTCTCTCTTTCACGTCGCAACGGAGCAACGGATCGACGTGATGTTTTGCACAGAGATAGTTGGAGGACCGGGAAGTGACATAGGCTACTTTTCATCCCAAGAAAATATTTCATTTAAATTTATTATTAAAATTCTTATTGGAAAATGAAAAAGAATACAAACGGAATAACAGTGCAACGTCAAAAATGCAACGTCAACATTGTAACGTCGCAACCGAGCAACAGATCGACGTAATTTCTTGCACAGAATTAGTTGGAGGGCTGAAAGGTGATATTGGCTACTTTTTGTCGCGAGAAAATATCTCATCCCATCAGGAATTTATTTTAGTAAAAATAGCGCTCGGGGTACAATGCTGCGTCAATGTAAGTTGTAAGTGTGGGACGAAAGAATAATGTCACACAAAAAAGCGATATAGGCCCTAAACCGAACTCTACAGGATATACGAAACAATAAGGAACATTATGGGAGGAATGGTTGTATTACTGGTTGGTGACTTCCGCCAAACTCTACCAGTGATTCAGAGGGGCACATCTGCAGATTAAATCAAAGCCTGTCTCAAGTCGTTAAGCTTAAGGGCAAATGTCAAGAAATTCACCTTGACGACAATATGAGAGTGCACCTCTACAATGACGTCGATACAGGACATTATGCTGATATACTATTAAAAATTGGAGATAGGTGGGTGTAAACAGATGCCGAGGGCTGTGTGTCACTAACGTGGTATTTTAGTAATTTAGTGCAGAGTGATACGGAACTGATTGATATCATTTACCCAGATCTACAAAGAAATATAAATGATGACCAGTGGCTATGTAAAAGAGCGATTCTAGCACCAAAAAATGACATCGTTAGTACTCTGTTCTGTGTTTAATTCTGTAGTCCAAGCAAGTGGAGCCGCGGCCACAGCTAGTAGAAAATAAAATGTTTAAAGCGACATGTTTTTAACATGTTTCATATGAACGGAATAAAGATTTAAATTATGAGTTTATAAAGTTTAGAAATATTTGAGATATTATCTATAAATTTGAAAAATAGAACACAAATCACACACTTTAGTTACAATAGCAATACCAGTACTCGGATATGGAAATAAGAATAAAATTCAGGTGGCTAAAATTATATCTTTACGGATTAACCAAGGGTACGACAGTACCGGAAATACATTAATTTATGTTGTCGTGAATTATCAAAGTTTAGATAGAACATTATATTCAAATTTTTTATAAAAATTAAGCGCTTCCTGTAGCATTTACACTACGCTCAAATATAATTGTAAAAATTGTTTTCGTAGTGGAGAGGTGTAATATAGGAAAACGCATAAATATACCAATGATGGTAGAAGAAAGTTTCCAGAAAATGTTATGTTTTGTAATTCATCATGTGAAACTATAGGATTAATATTGATGTATGTCCGCGGTGTCACCGCTGGACCCTTCCAACTACACTCCCCCTTTTCAATCTCTTCGAAACACTCCTTTTCAGGTAGTCTTTAGCCAAGGCGTGTATAAGGGTGAGTAGCTGGGTGAGAAGATAACGGAATAGTGCGCCGTGCACACGCGAGTTTGACCTCAAGGCCATTCGCAATATCTTACCATAATGCTACGAAATTATTTAGTCTATTTTGGTGGAAGACAGAGAATAGTATCTTTAATTTTAAGCTTTACTCATTCTGGTATATAATTGACATTTGTTATTATTCCTGTAGATAGTAATAATAGATAATTCATTTTAATCATATAAAAGTGAATAGTTACACTATGGTATTAAAAACTGTATACGATATTTGTGTCTGGTTATTATAGCCTAGATAATATATTTTATTAATATTTTTAGTTAACTAATTTAAGTCATCCATCTTATGACGGATACTGCTACACCCAGGTAATAAATATTAACAGTGTAATTAAAAGGGGATGTTTTCCTTTATGAATTATTTGTTTTGGCGAAGCTCGCCATGACACTGCTATTCTGTTCAATTGTTCGAAACATGAAAATTTTAAGGCAATCTTTTAGTTACGTAAAAAATCACAAGAAGAATTTTTGTTTGTTCTAAATTATATTTGGCAATTTATATGATTTGGACTGAATTAAATGGCAATGAATACATAATCATCTACGTCCTAACTATGGGAACTTGAAAATAAGGCAAAATCAATTATAAAAAAATTGATGCAAGTAGATGAATTTGTATTTGCAAAAAGTTTTGAAACAGTAGGGATTTTCACTGGAAGAGGTGACGTTTAATTTTTTTTTTCTCCGAATAGTGTAACAAGTGAAGTATTTGATCGAAATGTTCGTGTCAGTTACTATTCTATAATGTTAACAAAGTTTTAAATGTGTATTCCTACACAGCGACGTAAATAAACATTAATGTGGTTTTGAAGTCTCATGGGGTTCCCGCCCAGCTACAACGTGACGAAATAGATGAGCTCATCGTTGCGGTAGTAAATCCATTTTGATGGCACCACTGTTATTTGAAAGAGTGTTTTTGTTTGGTAGGTTAAAAAGGCGTTAAAAAGTTTCTTAAACTTTTTTTGGTATTTTTGCTGTACAGTAAATACGCATGTGTATGTGTTTAACGTGTAACCACGCTTATATGTACGAAAATAACACGTGTAATATGATTTTGAATGCTACGTTACAAAAATTGTAACCCCAAATTAATTGTGAAAATCTTAAACGTCCCCAGGAAATACTATTACGTACACGTTACTTATGAAATGTATGACTTCAATTTTTTTCACTTACATTTCACAAGTTTATTTCCACTTGCAATGAATTTATATTTTACAAATGTTTAACAATCATGCAAAATAATGTAGCCATTAATGCCGTCCTGCAGGGACAAAACGTATTTTCTCTTGATAATTGAAAAGATAAAATTGTATTGCGAAATGAATTAGCTACGTTATACATTAATACATTTTTCTGCAAATAGTTTTCTTTGAGTCCTAAAATATTTAGTAACAGTTCGGTGAATTATTGTCCAATATATTCTACGCTGGGTGGTAGGCAGCCAATAATCGTTTCAGCCACAAATGTAGCCCGCATTACGTAAGAAGGCCTAACTAGGGAGTGCCAACTCTTACTCCTTACATGCTCCTTGGACATGACTTTGTGGAGATTCCAAGAAGCGATAAGCTGCAGAGTCACAGGTTATCCCCGGGGTACCTGGCCTCCCTCCTCCCCTTCAGCGTAAAACATAACGGTCCGTGGCTCGCTGGTGTCCTTCCTACACGCATTACAATTTCTGTAGCTGACATAAACAACGCAATCCCTGGAGGAAGAATCACACTCTGTTTCCCTTCCATACAACCTTAAAACGAATCTAGAAAATTGCACCAAAGGGACGACGCACCACATTCGTGCGTAGAAAGAGTGAACTGTTTATTACTAGGCATTACCAACACGCCCATTTCCTCTCTGTTTTGTTGTTATTAATTACAAATGGAATATTATAGTTTACAGATTTTGGTTTTCGGGTGAAGGGAGTATCCAGGGCGAGGCTACACCCTCTTAATGAGTGACTTTCGAGCTGGGAGCCTAGGATGGAGCAGCGTTGGATTGCAAGGGGAAAGGGGAAACGGGAATACCCCGGGAAAACCCGCCGGCAAGCAGCATCGTCTAGCACGATTCTCACATAAGAAACTCCAGGAGAGAACCCGCCGTGGATCAAACGCGGACCGCTTGTGGTAGGAGGTGAGCGCCGTGTCCACTATGCCACCGCTGCCCCAATTTATAGACAAAACCTAACTAAAAGTTCGAGTTAACCAACAATAAGTTAGATTTATGTTAAAACAAGTATAAAACGATTGTGATGCATGACATATTTAGGATACAACCAAACGCGTCATACATGGGGTGATTATTAAAAGGTCCTATTTAAAAAGTGGGAAGAAACCACGAATATAATATCATAATTGATTGCCTCTTATCTCTCTGTTATAAAATCTGAAATATTACTTTTACCGAGAAATTATCTGTGCTATAAGGCCTATATTCAAATACAACGAAAATTTTTATTATGTATGAATTGTTATGCGAAATAGATAGCAAACATAAAACGGATGTTTGTTGACGCAGAAACGAGTATTTTGATCTAAGGGATGTGATGTTTCTGTGCATAACCACAGGGAGCCGAATTCTCTTGGGCCACCGCCACACTTGTATCGCAGTAACTGGTCGCAGTTTGAGCAGCTGCTATGAACTGTACATGTGTTCCATCTGTGCAGCATCTATACTACTCCCTTGCGAGGCATGTTTGCGCAAATAAATCAATGCTAGTGAATCTGGGCGTGCTTTACCGATCACTTGGAGATGCGGACCTCATTCTAAGACTGTTGTTCTGGCTATCCTTCAGACAAAATCTCAACAATTGTAAAGGGCCGTAGGACCGTACGGAGACATAGCTGAGCTGGGGTTCCCTAGATTAAAAATGTTTGTTAGTTATATCTATTTAAATGGGATCAGTCCCTGGAATCTTGAATTTATCAAGCTTTCGCCGCAGCCTGCATTTAAGATCTTGTTTTACGTTTGACAACAAAAAAAATGCATTTTATGCTTTTTTAAAGACATAATTGCTTGACTGCTCACTTTAGTATCATTTCTGTAATCTTCCGCAAGAAATATTTGCTTATTTCTTCTTGTCTGTCACAAGATGAACATTAATACAACAAAGAAGCTGCCAAATTAGAAGTTCTAGAAACGGTTGTTTACAGTATATCATGAAAAAAAGTTTCTTAAAACTTTTGAAGAAAAATATATAAAATCAAAATGGTGGTCATTTATTCCCTCTAACACTCTATTTAATTTTGACGCCTATTTAAATTTTGTGGCGTATAGCGATTATCAGCTGCTATGTAGCTTCTAGGTCAATGGCAAGGGTAGAACTTTTTACAGGTCTTAACAAAATAATTGATTTTATCCGAAATGTTGTGTATATCGCAGAATTATTCTATAAGTATATTGTAAATAGTTTTTACTCTGTACCCAAAATTTTTAAGTCCATGCAGTTCCCAGTTTGTGGTTAGTATGACATTTAGAATGTTAAGGTGTTCTCTGCAATGCCTTTCTTATGGCACTAAGTGACTAACAGGTACAAAAAATATTTATTTACCGCCGATATAAGCATTAATTAAAAGAAATGATGCTATTCACTTGAGCATAATACAAGCACTCGAATTAAGAGGTGATTTTTTCCAAATCATTCTGTTACATAACTAAGCGAATATTTGCCATAAATATTGGTTTTCCATATATATATATATATATGCTACATGAGCGAAAATGCTGCGTTTATGCTAGTGTTGGGAGTTCAAAGGTCCGCCAGCAGAGTGCATACTCTTCTCACAGAAGAGCTCACAATCGTTGCACAGGATCTAGGGTCCTGCGCGCACAGAAGAGCGAAGCGAAGAGGCCTCACGCTAGAAAAGGAATTTTTCGAAAATAAATATTTATTTTTCCTCCTGACAAACCACAAACTGTTATTATTAGCGTGAATTATTTCTATAAAACTATTAGGTCTGACGCAGCATACAAAAATATTTCCTGTGTCCACACACAGCTTCTTCAAGTGCTGTTAAGAATTGTGTCGTTGCGCTACTTAATTTAAATGGATAAGTTCATTCAGGTTCTACTATTCTCATAAATTCAAATTTTATTTATTTACATATCTTAGAAGCGCCCAAATATAACGAAAAGAAATGTTTGTTGCAGCTCGGAACGGTATACTTTGCAATATGGAATTCCATGGTTAAAGCTGTTGTAAGTAGCACTTTGCTCGGCAGGGGAGGTGTGCGTGGGGTAGGAATGTTTGTTGTGGTTGATGAGGGGGAGGTGTAGGCTATGCTCTAATCATAAATTTGGCTGAGCCTTTTTTTTCATGTCCAATATGATTACGTGTTCCGCCTCCTCTTCACAGTTTCTCCTTTTTTCTTCCCCGCTAGGACCGTCCTCTTTTTCCTGGATTTTCCTTAATAGAATATCAAATATACATGCGCATATGTATGTCTCTACACATTATATATATTATTTATTATATATACACATATACATACAAACACACAAACTTACAAACGCTGGGTATTTTTACAGACACATTCATTTAAGGATGTGAGTTTAAACTCGAGTGTAGTGAGCTTAAACTCGATTGTATATATTCACAATAACTATATGTGTGCAAAATTGTGTCAAAATACAAGTTTGTAAAGGCGTAGTGGTAGTTCTCGAAACGCGAAGTTATATAATCCCTCAACTTTCAGTCGATACCGGTTTTTTTTATTTTTTTACTTCTGTTTAAACTAATAATAATCTGGTGTAGCTCATTTTATACCTATTTGTAGTTGGTGAAATAAGTACTCGTTTGAAACACCCAAATATTCGTGAGATTAATACTTACTTAAGCTACAAAGTGTTTCTTTAATATATATGTAACTCAACGAAAGCAATTGTGATGCGGAATAAATCTATATTACGCTAATGATGGACAGACTTCTGAAGCATCGTGAATCGGTTGTATACAGAAAACGAAGTTATGTGTCGTTTTGTAAATACATAAGTGCGAAGAACCTGTATTTACATTTTATGTATTTCGAATTCTGTTTATTTGTAATAGTTTTTGGGACTGGGACCTTGCCCTTGTTGATGTGCTGAAAGTCTAGGTGTGGTAAATGCCCCGATGCCAGACAGTATCGAAAAAACAATACACTCGACTTCAAAACTCACTTATAGTAAAAAAAATAACGCAATTTGCCCGGATGTTTTATTACTTGGCTGCGCGACAGCAAACGCACTGTTATGTTTTTCGCGCTTAACTGTGTATGTAAGTATTGTTACGAACAAGCTTTCCAGCCAATTCGTACTTGAAAGTATGTTGGGGGCGTAACTCAAATAACGACTCATGACAGTGTAGAGCACAACAGTATAAGATGAGTTTTATTAACATTAAGCTTTTACAATAACTATTTATGTTACCATTGACTGGGGGAGCTTTACATTGAATTTAATATTATTAGTCATTATATTTAACTCACGCCATTTTAAATAAACCTATCTGGAAAGTCATCACCTTGTTAATGTTGCCGGAGGCTGATTCTACGAGTTGGTTAGCGACGGCCGGACACCCATCTTCCTGCTCTGCTTCGCTGGTCGGGTCGCCCAAAGGACTAAAGATGACAGACCCTGGTCGGGTCGTTACGCCGGCCTATATCAAGCGCGTGGTTCTGTGGCCCCGCTCAGTGACCGGTGGAGGGGATTTCTGCAACTGACTTGTTTCGCAAGGATCGACCACCAAATGGTGGCGTTGCAATCCCGCTCGTTTCCAGGTTTAATGTTTGAAGGTGTGATCAGGCAAGCCGTTAAGCTAAGGCCTGATCACACCATAACAGTATGCATGTTTGTGGGATTCTTTATTCTATCGTAGTATTCAAACGGCTAGATGGATTTTAATGAATGAGGGGTAGTTAGATTCTTCTGAGTCCTGGGAGTGACATGGAATAAATGAAATACTTAAAAAACAAATATGGTCGCCATCAGCTGCCATATTTATCGTATGTGTAATTTGTTTGTTTATTTCAAACACATTCAAATGGGTGTCAAAAGAAAGGTCTTGATTTAAAAATTGCGTATATATGTACATTTACGTGTATATTATAAACATGTTCTATAAAATCGTTAACAAAATATACGATAAATAAACTACGATATTAGGTAGGTACGTTCCACTTACAAAATCATTGTTCACTTTCGGATTAAAGAGCTTACGTTAATGATAACAGGTACCTTTTCACTAAATGTCTGGCGTATGTGACTCTTAACAGAGTCAGGTCTCTCTCAGGTCTAGCCATCAGTTCTCTCGATCCTAAAACTTTGTTTTATCAACCGCATGATCAACATTCTCTAGAGGAATTAAACCGCCTACGAAACTTACTATGATATACTTACTTACATGAAGATCTTGTTGGCTCGAATTAAAATACATAACGCATACACTAAAAAGACGCAAATAGAAAAAAAGTAAATTAAAAATACGCAGTCGGAGGCTTAAATAGTTTACATGTATTCACAGGTTGAGCAGAAATGTCTGAAGCCTCTGACTGCGTGATAGCATGAATTTTAGGGAGCCCATGTCATTTTCTTTCCCCTAGCCGTCACTCACTAAAGGCTGGGAATCGTGACCATTTCAAGCCGATGGTAAATTATTTTCTATCTGAAATTTATAGGTATTTTTCCCATATTTTGAGTTCGCCTTTGACGCAGTGGTTTCCCCCCCCCCCTCCTCTTTATAAGTATGGTAATTTTATAGACGTATTGGTGGGGAGACTATTTCCCCACACATTTACGTAAAATTATTCATGTATTTTAAAGTGAGTCTCCCACTCTCAAGCTGGCCTTACCTCTTACTGTTAGCCTATTCCCACATGCTTTCGGCACTTTATCGTCGCCAATAATTGATATGATAAAAATTGTTACTATTGTAATTTTTATAGGGATTCACGCGCTGCAAAGAAAATAAATAATTGTCTACAAATTAATGTCCCGTCACTGTTAGCGGTGAGATATGTTATTAAACATTAATAAAAATAAATATTTCTAATTTTATAGTGGAATATCGTTCGTTCGGCAACCGCACCCACTTAGAGTATATAAAGACGGAGACCGATTATTATCATTAGAATTTTCCTCAACACTACCTGAAAATATATGACCAATGGAAATAAAAGCAACTCCCAAATATGACCTGCCTCCTCTTTACTGGTTGAAATTGACATAATGCTACCAGAAAATAATTCTGGAACGAAATACCTCAAAGGTCGAGCTGTTGTAGATGTACGGCATTTCATGATGTACTATCGAATACTGGAACGGCACAGGTCATGTACAGTATATCTAACTAATTGTACAAACAAAGAAGTAAAAATATTTCATTGCAAAATTTTCAGGTTCATTTCAGTTAATGTGGTTATTTAGGAGTTCTCTGCGTTAAAATGTACTGTGTTTTTTTTTAATGTGCAGTATTAACGTGTCAGTTTCGTTTTCCTGCAAAAACAACTAACGAGTAAAGTGAAAGGTCACAATTTACTCTATAAAATAGACCTTCAAGTTTACATTGCTCCGAAATATGACCGCGAGCTCGCGTGGGCATGTTTCCTCAGCAATGCTACAAAACTGCAGTATAACAAGAATTGAGAAAGTTTTGGAGCATATATAATTTGTTCGGGTGAAACTAGAAAACTTGCTTTGGAAAATATAAACTTCAAGGAAAAAATTGTATTACCTAACAATCTCCCGAATAATTGTTGCGAAATATCAACGAGGCTGACCTTTATATTGGTAAATTTTAATGACAGTAAACATTATATTGTTTGGCTGCATTACAGGTGGTTGTAGAACCCATGACTAACATTCCAGTCACTTAAACTTCAAAAACACCTGGTGCCGAAAACATTAGGAAAGTGTATGTAATCAGCTATGTAGAGATTTTCATTTCTTACTTCCAGCACCTACTCACTTGCAGAAAATTTTAAATTCACATAGAGTATGTGTAATAAATAGGGATGATTCCAAATGTTCTCCTGCTTTCACGTAATAGTGT
>NQII01001738.1:569201-593522 GCA_002778355.1 Clitarchus hookeri
CATTGCCTTTTTCCATCGTATCCTCGAGATGCATCCAAAGATAACGCTAAAGAGCTCTGGGTATCTGCGATTAGTAGTACCAGCTTCACTCAAGAGTGCCTTGTTGAACATAAGTGTAACAGCGTCCTTACGACGACGCCTTAGAGAAGGCTTCGCGAAGTNTTTGCATTGCCTTTTTCCATCGTATCCTCGAGATGCATCCAAAGATAACGCTAAAGAGCTCTGGGTATCTGAGAAGGCTTCGCGAAGTAACTAAAGTAATTAGTAAATGTTTGAAACCCTCAACTAAAGTCTTTACTTCAGTTTACCTCATTTGTGCGGCATGGTACTTAAGTTAGCCTTACCCCCAATAAACACCACGACGTAACAAGATGAATGGTGGGACGTTTCCTTAATTGAGGCAATGGCTAATTCTTTCCCCGCTTCTGAGTAACTTACGCCGTCTCTAATGACTGCGCTGTACGTAAAGCCTTGCGTACTTACCTGTAGACTGAGATGTTTGGCCACCACTGCTGGTAGGACCGTGTGACCATACGCAATCGCACACCTGCAAAGTCGGCTTCATCATTCGCGCTACAACCTTTGACGCGCCCAAATGCAATCATTCATTTTTGCTAATCATTAACGCCTGCATTGCCGCAAATTTCCTACACACCGAACGAAACATTCACTGCTCTGTACTACCTCTTCGCCATCTATGAACCCCGTGGCACACCACGCAGGTATAGACAGTTATCGGAATCTTCACAGTTTTTGAAAAAAAAAAAAAAAAAAAAAAACCTTTGCGAAATCTCCTTATGGATAATATGATATGTTTGGTTGTTTCCTAAAAACCTCATGTATTACAAGCGTTTTATAATTCAGTTAACACAGAAGTGTCTTATTTTTAGTTAAATTTATTTTTATTTATATTTTACCAATAAATATAATATTTAATTTATAGTTAATATGAATGAAACTAGAGACGAAACAGGCGTGTTGGTAATGCCTAGTAAGAAATAGTTCTTATGCAAATATCATTAAACTGAGTACGCACGAATGCCATGCATGGACCCTTTGGTAAAACTTTCTAGATTAAGTTAAGCTTTGTTTGCAAGAAGCGGAGAAATATCCTGAAAGTAGAACTTAAGCAGCGCTTGAGAAAAGGTGGAAGTTTCCGTGAATGGACTATATTTATAGCCCGATCATCTTCGTACGGTTCAATCTGCTTGAACCTGGTTTGGCTACCACATACAGCATTGCAAGCGGACTAAGTTTTGCCTGGAGAAGCCTATTATGCGAAAGTGCGTATTTCATTGTGTATATTACATATTATTGCGTGTTTATGTACGTGTATGTTCGTACTTTTCTATAGGTTTACTTTCATTCCTTTTTAAGAATGTCCAACATCAATATGAAACCTGTTTATTCTTAACATTTTACTTTCCTATATATTAGACACGTTTTAAATGTATAAGAAGCTTAGATAGTCACAGTGGTTCCATAGCGTTGTTAAGTTATTGACATATTCTGGTGGGCTTAAGAGTTCTTTATCACTGGATACGCGCGAAACCTTCATAACTGTGCGTATTTGTCTGGGAACCAGTTCCTCAAACCTTTAAGAAGCAAATTGTATCTGATTCAACTCGTTACGTATCCTTCTAAACTTACTTGAATAGTTGCGTCACTAACGAAATCTATGTGCTCTTCAAGATATATTTTTTTAACATTATAAGAACAATTTTCAGTTTGGTGATATGGTATTGAGGATAACTTAATAAAAATACAAAATACTTGGAAGATATAATTTATAATGGTATTTTACGCAAATATGAAACTATTAACTTAAAATAATGAATCGTATACATTAGAAAAATACTCTTAACACAAAGTTTTCTGTCAAATAAAGTGTTTCTAGAAGTCGTTTGAGTGGCATGTCTCAATTTATATGTAATCCGACATTTGGTTCGCCTGCAGCAAGTGTTTAACTTCCATATTTAAATTTTTTTTTTAATTTTATCTCAAAAGTCAAAACTGAAAAACGGGTATACACGTACAAAATTGACAAGAAAAATTATTTGAAGCTGCGGCATGACATATTAATTTTGTTCGATTTTGAGATTTGTGCGAAAATATATATATATTGGAAATATATNATTTTGAGATTTGTGCGAAAAAATATATAAATTGGAAATATCTAGAATTCTTTTAATTCTTTTCGAAAATCGTATTGTTCCAGCGACATAAATTTGTTTCATACTATTGTTTCATATCGCAACAGATAATAATTAAGTATGCCAAAAATAAAATAAAAATGACAGAAAATCCCCAAATAGAATCGTAAATTGGGAAAATAAGTTGTAATTAATGGTATGATCTATATATATATATATATATATAAACCTTGTGTCCGTTTGTTCAGACGCGTGTAACTTCCGAAAAAATCAACCGATTTTCATTCTGTTTTTTTCACCAACCTTCCTTTCGTTCCCACGAGTGTTTGTACACATATATTGTTTATCTGTATCACCTGCAAAGGTACTAAAATCTGCAAAAAGCTCATTTTTACCATACTTTTGCACAATGCAACGTCAACAATGCAACGNCAATGCAAAGTCAACAATGCAATGTCAAAAATGTAAAGTCGCAACCTAGGAACACATCTATCTATATATATAAAAAGTTATATCGATATATCGATACTTATAGATATGACGATATATCGATACTTATATATTTAATGATATATCGATGTATATATACTTAAAGATATAACGATATATCGATATATCGATACTTATAAGTACGTCAATGCCCGATATAAAGATACCAATANTCTGCAAAAAGCTCATTTTTACCATACTTTTGCACAATGCAAAGTCAACAATGCAATGTCAAAAATGTAAAGTCGTAAACCTAGGAACACATCTATCTATCCATATAAAAAGTTATATCGATATATCGATACTTATAGATATGAAGATATATCGATACTTATAGATTTAAGGATATATCAATGTNAAAGTTATATCGATATATCGATACTTATAGATATGAAGATATATCGATACTTATAGATTTAAGGATATATCAATGTATAGATACTTATAGATATAACAATATATCGATACTTATAAGTACGTCAATGCCCGATATAAAGATATCAATATATATGTCAATACTTATCGACAAGCGAACATGTCACATACAAATCTGTGGATGTAACATTANTTTTTTCACCAACCTTCCTTTCGTTCCCACGAGTGTTTGTACACATATATTGTTTATCTGTATCACCTGCAAAGGAACTAAAATCTGCAAAAAGCTCATTTTTACCATACTTTTGCACAATGCAAAGTCAACAATGCAAGGTCAAAAATGTAAAGTCGCAACCTAGGAACAAATCTATCTATCTATATAAAAAGTTATATCAATATATCGATACTTATAGATATGACGATATATCGATACTTATAGATTTAAGGATATATCGATGTATAGATACTTAAAGATATAACGATATATCGATACTTATAAGTACGTCAATGCCCGATATAAAGATACCAATATATATGTCAATACTTATCGACAAGCGAACATGTCACATACAAATCTGTGGATGTAACATTACACAAAAATTAAGCGGTTAATTATCCGCCAAAATTTCTATATTCGCTTGATGTTCCAGGATTGCCTCCACATATATTAAAATTGACAATAGGAGTGCCAGTCATTTTACTTCGTAACATCAATCCACCAAAACTTTGCAACGGCACACGCCTTGCAATAAAAAAAATGGTGGGCAATACTATAGAAGCTACTTCTATAGTATTCACTATAAGCAATACTTCTATAGTATTGCTTTCAAAGGAGAAGATGTGCTTCTTCCCAGAATTCAATTTATTACATCAGAAATTCCCTTTCACTTTAAAAGAACACAGTTTCCAGTCAGATTGGCAATTGCAATGACAATAAATAAAGCTCAAGGGCAGTCATTGCAAATGTGCGGAATAGATTTAGATACAGAATGTTTTTCGCACGGCCAATTGTATGTGTGTCGTGTTCTAGAGTAGGAAAACCACACAACTTATTCATACGCGCGGAAGATGGTACAACTAAAAACATTGTACACAAACAAGTACTTCAATAATAAAGATTTTGCAAATACATATACTTTTCAATTAATTTCACGGAAATAAATATAACCAAAATATTTTATACCACAGCAACGCGAAGCAGGGTTAGCTAGTAAAAAAAAAATTCCATTTAGGCTCCCGCCTGCCTTGCGCTTGAACTGCTGTGCAGTGTGTTTAAAATATAAGTTTTTCCACCAGTCTTTTAACGTGCGTCCAATGTGCTGATCTACAAAAAAGAACNAAAGCTCAAGGGCAGTCATTGCAAATGTGCGGAATAGATTTAGAAACAGAATGTTTTTCGCATGGCCAATTGTATATGTGTCGTGTTCTAGAGTAGGAAAACCACACAACTTATTCATACGCGTGGAAGATGGCAAAACTAAAAACATTGTATACAAAAAAGTACTTCAATAATAAAGATTTTGCAAATACATATACTTCTTTCAATTAATTTCACGGAAATGAATAGAACCAAANTACTTCAATAATAAAGATTTTGCAAATACATATACTTCTTTCAATTAATTTCACGGAAATGAATAGAACCAAAATCTTTTATGCCACAGCAACGCGAGGCAGGGTTAGCTAGTAAAAAAAACTATAAGCAATACTTCTATAGTATTGCTTTCAAAGGAGAAGATGTGCTTCTTCCCAGAATTCCATTTATTACATAAGAAATTCCCTTTCACTTTAAAAGAACACAGTTTCCAGTCAGATTGGCATTTGCAATGACAATAAATAAAGCTCAAGGGCAGTCATTGCAAATGTGCGGAATAGATTTAGAAACAGAATGTTTTTCGCACGGCCAATTGTATATGTGTCGTGTTCTAGAGTAGGAAAACCACACAACTTATTCATAAGCGCGGAAGATGGTAAAACTAAAAACATTGTACACAAACAAGTACTTCAATAATAAAGATTTTGCAAATACATATACTTCTTTCAATTAATTTCACGGAAATGAATAGAACCAGAATATGTTATGCCACAGCAACTCGAGGCAGGGTTAGCTAGTAAAAAAAATTTTCCATTTAGGCTCCCGCCTGCCTTGCGCTTGAACTGCTCTGCGGTGTGTTTAAAATATAAGTTTTTCCACCAGTCTTTTAACGTGCGTCCAATGTGCTGATCTACAAAAAAGAACACACACTTCAGGCGAGGGCTGCTGAGTGCTTTCAGGCCACCACGCTATTTTGAAACACCATTTCAGAGTACTCCAAAATGACTAAAAAACGGCCTTTTCAAAATGCTGTAGTTCAAAATATACGCATCAGATATATACAAAACTACTCAAGGGCCCTGCACTGAACCTTCCTACGGACTTTTCCACCAATTAAATAATTGGGTCAACGCTGAAAGTGCCATAGGTACACGAAGTGCGACGAGAACACTGAACGCCAGTACAGAGCCTTGCGATTAGCGGCAAATGGCGCACTTGATGTGCATGGAAGTGTCAGTCATATCGCTCCCGCGCTTCACGGCCTCACACGCGGAAGAAAGCTTAAGGTAGGCGGGATCCGTAATATTAAACTAGAATGTTTCTTGAGGATGGGTATGCAAGTAAGGTGAGTTATAGTTATAGCAGTTCCCTGGGAGCTTGAGTACCGTTATCACATTCACCGTAGAGCAGTAGCAGCATATAAGAGGTCGGAAGGCGTGGCGAGGAAGCTCTCCCTCACAACTGAAACAATAACTGCCATGCAAAATAATACATTCACAATAGCCACATTTCTAGACACTGCAAAAGCGTTTCACAAAGTATGGATACCTCGCCTATTATAAAAACTAATTAACTTTAAATTTCCTGACTGTTACATTCATCTCTTAGCCTCATACTTCCACAACAGAAATTTTTTTATAAGCATAGATAATGCCAACTCCACTACTTGCAATATATTAGCTGGTGTGCCACAAGGTGCCGCAATATCAACTTTTTTATATAATATTTTCACCTCAGACATCCCTATAACTCACGCCACTGTACAAATGTATGCGGATGATACTCTAATATATACCCACGACAAAAAAAACTGCCCTACGCAATACTACTAACGCAACTACAATTAAATACGATTTTGTACGCTGGTTTGAAAGATGGAAAATTGAAATATATCCAACTAAATCGCTGGCTCTCCTTCTAACAAAACGTCAGGTCCAACCAACTCGACAAATAACTCTAAAAAATACCCCTATTCCATTTACACAAAATTCTAAATATCTAGACTTAATAATTGATAACAAATTAAACTGGAGTAATCATATCGCAGAAGTTAAAAAGGCAACACTTAGTAAATTACCGCAGTTATATCCCATGCTAAAAAGCTATAAATTACCTCGAACCTAAAATTACTGATTTACACCTCAATTGTCAGATCAGCCCTTTTATACGGCAACGAATTATAGGGTAATCTTAATAAATTCTTACTAAACTCCATTCAAGTTATTAAAAATTAATTCCTGTGAATCATAGCAAATGCAGCTCCCTTTATTTCTAATCTAACACTCCACGAACATTTAAAAACACCAACTATTAAATGCCAATTACTTAAACGTAATATAAACTATTACAATAAATTACTCTCCCACACAAATCCCATAATTAAACGCTTAGGAGACTATCTCCCTGATGAAAACATAAGAATTAAACGTCCCAAATTACTCCGAGTAACATAAGAAAACTCTACTAAAACCCCTGGTCGGCCGCAATTCTCCGATCGGCCCGGGACAAAATTCCGTCGGTTTAACAAAACTATTTCGCGCTAGCATCGCGCCCGTCACTTTGCCTGCAGCTCTCGCTGCGTACACACTAAAATAACGCCATCTGAGCTCCGCAACAGCCCTCTAACTTGGTTCCCCTTGCTTTATTAACGATTCACTTACCAAAAACCTCCGTTAAAAGTGTAATTAAACGAAAATATAACCATTTTTCGCCACCCCCCGTAAAAATAATAACTGTGCTGACATCTCTTGACAGAAGTGGTGGAGCCCCGCCCACTGGCCGAGCTCCAGCCAATCACGATTTATACTATAATAAATAGTTCCATCCAACTTAAAATACGTATATTATCGTAAAACTCACATAGTAAATTAACTTGTAGGTGTTTATTAAAGTTATAATATTATTACCTATATAATTCTACATCTTTCAAGCACCTAATACTACTACAACAACTGAAAACCAAATTAGGAAACAAATCCCAGTATCACCGCTACTGCTACAACTAGCTCTGCATCGTTAATTATTATAAATAAACTAGAGGAAGGCCCCATCTCCTCCACTTATTCCAGACAATCCGAGATAAATTCACGGGAAAATTTTTTCATTAAATTAACCAACTTTCTTTGTTTTTTATTTTTAAAATTACTTAGAAGACCTTCTTTGTTTTTCCAAATTCCGTTTAAGTAGGGACCTGGAAATTCATCGCCTTTCCCCCTCACTTTTGTTGGCAAAAGTGAGGTGAATAATACATTGGAAAAACCGCGGCCCATGGGCTACACAGGGTTGCTCAACCAACTACCCGGCATGCGAGTCGCCGCGCATGTCGGGTTAACTGCCATAAGAAATGAAGGACTGGGTGGGGTGGGTTAGCTGCCCCTAACCCAGACCTAAATTCTGATTACCGCCTGGGAAGACACGGGCTGTCACANACTCTAATATATACCCACGACAAAAAAAACTGCCCTACGCAATACTACTAACGCAACTACAATTAAATACGATTTGGTACGCTGGTTTGAAAGATGGAAAATTGAAATATATCCAACTAAATCGCTGGCTCTCCTTCTAACAAAACGTCAGGTCCAACCAACTCGACAAATAACTCTAAAAAATACCCCTATTCCATTTACACAAAATTCTAAATATCTAGACTTAATAATTTATAACAAATTAAACTGGAGTAATCATATCGCAGAAGTTAAAAAGGCAGCACTTAGTAAATTACCGCAGTTATATCCCATGCTAAAAAGCTATAAATTACCTCGAACCTAAAATTACTGATTTACACCTCAATTGTCAGATCAGCCCTTTTATACGGCAACGAATTATGGGGTAATCTTAATAAATTCTTACTAAACTCCATTCAAGTTATTAAAAATTAATTCCTGTGAATCATAGCAAATGCAGCTCCCTTTATTTCTAATCTAACACTCCACGAACATTTAAAAACACAAACTATTAAATGCCAATTACTTAAACGTAATATAAACTATTACAATAAATTACTCTCCCACACAAATCCCATAATTAAACGCTTAGGAGACTATCTCCCTGATGAAAACATAAGAATTAAACGTCCCAAATTACTCCGAGTAACATAAGAAAACTCTACTAAAACCCCTGGTCGGCCGCAATTCTCCGATCGGCCCGGGACAAAATTCCGTCGGTTTAACAAAACTATTTCGCGCTAGCATCGCGCCCGTCACTTTGCCTGCAGCTCTCGCTGCGTACACACTAAAATAACGCCATCTGAGCTCCGCAACAGCCCTCTAACTTGGTTCCCCTTGCTTTATTAACGATTCACTTACCAAAAACCTCCGTTAAAAGTGTAATTAAACGAAAATATAACCATTTTTCGCCACCCCCCCTAAAAATAATAACTGTGCTGACATCTCTTGACAGAAGTGGTGGAGCCCCGCCCACTGGCCGAGCTCCAGCCAATCACGATTTATACTATAATAAATAGTTCCATCCAACTTAAAATACGTATATTATCGTAAAACTCACATAGTAAATTAACTTGTAGGTGTTTATTAAAGTTATAATATTATTACCTATATAATTCTACATCTTTCAAGCACCTAATACTACTACAACAACAACTGAAAACAAAATTAGGAAACAAATCCCAGTACCACCGCTACTGCTACAACTAGCTCTGCATCGTTAATTATTATAAATAAACTAGAGGAAGGCCCCATCTCCTCCACTTATTCCAGACAATCCGAGATAAATTCACGGGAAAATTTTTTCATTAAATTAACCAACTTTCTTTGTTTTTTATTTTTAAAATTACTTAGAAGACCTTCTTTGTTTTTCCAAATTCCGTTTAAGTAGGGACCTGGAAATTCACCGCCTTTCCCCCTCACTTTTGTAGGCAAAAGTGAGGTGAATAATACATTGGAAAAACCGCGGCCCATGGGCTATACTGGGTCGCTCAACCAACTACCCGGCATGCGAATCGCCGCGCATGTCGGGTTAACTGCCATAAGGAATGAAGGCCGGGGTGGGGTGGGTTAGCTGCCCCTAACCCAGACCAGCAAGTTATGGAAGCCGTGGACGAACTAAATATCTATATATTTATTCTTTCTTGTTTTATTTTGTTTCATTTTATTATTATTCCATCTTACTACATATTAGTACAAAGTACTTGTATTATTGTAAGTCGTCAACATCACAATATATATATACAACTAATATAAGACGACCATTATCATTGTGTACAATATTTACAATCCTTACAATATTTAATACAATTCACATCGGATTTTCAACACTTTACATAGCTCATAACCCAGAAATGCTCATACAATATAAAATTTTCATCTATGTTGTGTGTCACAATATACTTTCATTTAGTTTCCACACAGTTCAAGATCAATGTTTTTACAAGATGCCAAGGGATATCTATGCGACATCAAACTTTGAATATCTGAATCTACCCAGAACATACAATATTGTTTTGAATAGAAAATATTTGGTGAAGAAAGAACAAGGGTAGATTGGGAAAATATTTATTTCTTGATGATGATAAATTATAATTTAAATATTCAAGTAAACACCCAGTGATGTTATTTAGAAAATAATATTAACCCACTTCTTCCGAAAGTTTTCATCCTAAATAAATTGTACTTATTCGCGATACTAAAAGCTCTAGGTTTTGCATAATAATAAAACGTTGTTTTCCGCTTTGTAGTGCAATGTGTACAAAAGAACTGATAGCGATAGTAATCGCTTTCCTTCTTATACATGTACAACGAGATGTGAGCAAAATTATAACAAGCTATCAGTATGTGACATAAAAACTTGGAATATAAAAAGCTTCAAAGTAAGTTTGTATTAATTTTAATAGAAAATATTCTGTGAATACAAATGGCAGTATAAAATGGGAAAATAATGATGCCAGAATATTCTCATGGGAAATTGACGTATGATAAATACCCTCCTCTAAGTCATACGTATAGTTGTGAAAAACATTGATAAAAGTAGACAGTGTAGTACACAATTTATTTGAACAGATATATGTAGTTGTTATATTCACAATTATGTGCAGATTAGCAAGTTTTTGTTATTCTTGCTTTAAAATGTTTTTTTCTTTTAGGTACAGTTTTGAAACGTCGATGGTTAAAACTATATTATTCGTAGCTCGTTATCATTAATAAGAATCTCTTATATCTCGAAAGCAAGATATGTTGATATTAAACTTCCGGTCTTTTCAAAGATACAAATTTGTATTTCCTTTCTATATGCTTTCCACGTTGTGTATTTTAGAAATATTCCTATTCGAACATAATTTTTGTTATGTTAAGAATTTGATTTGTAGGTTAAACTTGCTGGTTGCAGAATGTTGAAATCATAACAGACGACTTAATAAAATAAGGCCTTGTGTGTAGAGTTTGTTCTGTAGTAATATATTGAAAAAATTATATTTTCAACATTTTCAGTGAAATGCATGATTTTATGTTAACTTAAATTTATTTTAGAAATTTACTTGTAAATATTTTATTTCGAAGTCAGAGTTTAGTGAAACGTCATTTGTTTTAGAAGGTAGTTCTAAATGTGATTTTTTGTATCGTAGTTTACGGAAACGAGACGTTTGTGCAAAGTAAAAAGCAGTGGGCCGCCTTCATGTCAGAATCGAAGGTGGACCAAATCAAACAAGATTTAATAAACCTTATCCTAGAAGATCGAATGAGAGAGGCAGCAGAGTTGACCATATCACAATCGACAGATCTGCATGTGTATTGGAAGCGTCTGAGAATGAAACCTTATCGCTGAATGCTGCTTCAGACTATTACCCGTGATGCCCACCGCTGAAAGAAGAGTTTCTGCACTGCACTGCAATAATTAATTNAGCTGAATGCTGCTTCACACTATTACCCGTGATGCCCACCGCTGAAAGAAGAGTTTCTGCACTGCACTGCAATAATTAATTGGAGAATGATTTTGTGACCAACTGGTTTAAAAGATAGACTTTTCACTTTTGTAAATGTTAACAGATGTTTAATGTATGAGTTTAGGAGATGTGAAATCCCTATTGTTACGTTCAACACGAACGAAATTTTCCCAATGTAAATATATGTTTGCAGTGTTTTAAAAAATGAAGGTTAACTGCATGCTGTGCTTAGCCGAAGAGAAAGTAACCAATATGACTTATCTGGAAATTGTCACTGAATGACTGCCTCATAAGCTGAAAACAGGAACGATTTCATACTGCACTTACCCCAACACTGAATCAGCCACGGAACTTACTTTTATAAAATGTCCCTGTATTAGCTACCTCGTTATCTACGTTATACACATTGCGTATTTATTTAAAGTGCAACGTAAAGTACCAGTAATACCTCTACCTTTTTTTTATACCGGTGATATCCCTGGATATAAAGGGCTGCAACACAGATGCAGTGTTAATAACCAACGTTTAAATGTTGCAATGATTATTGGAAGAAATTCATTATTAAATTTATTTATCTTCAGAGGGACAAAAAGAGCACATGTTGAAAATGTATAATACATTGGAAAACTAGGAGTGAGTGAGAGAGTGAAGAGATTTGGGCGGCTCTTAACATCGAGGTCTTGAGAGCCGATGTGAGTGAAACGTGGTGAAACTGGAGCGGTGCCGGAATGTAAGGGCAGGGAGAGACGGGAGTTCCCAGAGGAAACCCGCCAACCAGCGGCATCGACCGGCACGATTCCCACATTCGAAAATCTGGGATATAACCCCGCCATTTATCGAACCCGGTTCACCTTGATGGGAGGTGACTAGTCTATCCACAACACCACAGCGGCCTCAGGAAAACTAGGTGTTTTGTCATTCAGTAAAATTCAAATTAATTTTAACTGTGCAATATGTGAAAAAAAAAAACTTATCCACGACATTTGTTTAGAATGGCTCTGTGTAATGTGTTATGCAGCTGTTAACGCCTTGACCTGGCTACAAATAATAATTAGAGAACTGTTATTGTACACAGACGAAGTTCTCAACACGCGCATCGTCGGATGCCAAGAGGCCGCAAGACACCCTTTCCCTTGCCAGGCTGCCCTACTTCTTCCTGTAGAAGACGGAACCAGCTTCTGTGCAGGTTCTATTATCTTACACAAGTGGATCCTCAATGCTGGTCACTGCGTTCACGAGTGAGTAACACTTCTAATAACATTCTTTCGCGATGTTGATTAAATACTGTACACAAACGTTAATTGCCGGTGAACGTGCATAGCTTGTAACAAATTTTCTTCAAACACTCCGTGTAATTCAAAAACAGAGTTTCTACATTTTAATGTGGAAATTTTTAAAAGAGTCTGTTTCCTTTAGAAAATTAAATTTTTTTCTAAACCTTTAACGAAAAACAATGGCTGTAGGAAAAATGAACAGCATCTACGCAAAATAAATGATGGTTCATTTTTTCAGTAGAGGTTAGAAGCGCAGAATCATTAATAGCTGAAAATAATTCAAATAGGAAGGCATGATCGTAATTAAAAAATCATTCTTTTACGGCATAATGTTATTTAAATTGCTGCATTAAAGTGTGAGTACTTGAAAGGTAATATTCCCGCTTTTTATTTAATATTCAACAGATTGGTATTCACTTTTACGTAACCTGAACGTTTATTTCGGGATACATTCGCGGACTATTTGGTTAAATTTCAAGTTTATAACCAGTGCGCCTTGATAGTGGAATGTTTGTTCATCTGCATTTGTTTCAACAGAAGTCACTTTAGTTAATTTTCTTCTACATAATATGTTTTAACCACATTTACATTTATAACTATTTGTGCAGCAACGTGAAGCTGGATTTCTCGGCCTAACCTTAGAGATCACTCAAACTACATCATCCACTTTACAATTCAAACGTGAAACCATTGCGAACGCTACTACAAACGAGTCTTGTTTTCGTGCCCATTTTCTGTATTTGTATTGCTATAACATGGAAAACATAGTTTGTCTCGTAACTTCTTCGCTAAAGTTGCATATTTTAAGTACGATCTCAGAAAACTTTCTCGCATGTTGCAAAGATAGAATAAACCCATAACTATTATTTTCTTCGGTGTCTTTCCTTGCTCTTGACTTGCTTCGTCACCGTAAGCGTCATATCATTCCATTGCATTGAAGGTTGAAGGTAAACACTCATTACCTATATGTACACAATAATTTGATCTACTGAATATATTTTAATGGTGTAAGATTTATTAACAAGGTATACGAACGCTGGTAACTATCTTATACAAAAATAGTTCGTACAGTCCATAGCTCTCTATTTAAAAATTACTAATTTTGCGACAAATTAGCTATGTAGACCACAAAATTGATGGTCATGGCAAAATAATAGACTTAAAATGTAACAAAGTAATATGATTGACAATTATGTAATATTTAAATTAATATGCGTGAGAGGAAAAGCATTTGAAATTTAAATTAATAACTTTATAAAAGCGCAAGTTCAGTTAAAATTATTATTTTTTATTTTTTGTTTTAAAGTTTTATAGAATAAAATTTTAAATATTTGGAAACAGTTATTTTCGCACATGTACTAATTTTGTGGCCTTTTTAACTTATTATACGAAAAACAGTAAAAAAAATTTAATTCGGGACCTATGCATTTTATCTAAAATGTTGTTTATTATAGTTTAGTTAAATCAAGTATATAGCTCATAAAATAATCTCAATCTTAATAAAAAATTTTTAATTTAGTTGTAGGTTTTAAATTTTGGAAACTCACGAATAGTTAGACCTATTCATAGCCCTTAATCTTACCGTTATCATGTTATACTTATAGACTTATTGGACCTGTTACGTTCATTCTTGGTTTTCACAATATCCAGGAAGTCAAGTAATCTCAGGAGATCTTCACCAGTAGTCAGATACACATCCATCCTCAACGGATCAAGAAAACACTGCAGAGCAACGTGGCTCTTATAAAACTGCGGAGGAAGATACAGTATAATGGTGAGTAAAGCCCAACAGAGCTAACATGCGTCTAGAAGTGCGCCAAGAAATTATGAATTTACGAAAGAAGCCAATTTTGTTGTGTATGCCATACTTTTTCAANCTCAATCCTTTCAGGCGCAGGGAGTTTGTTGTGCTATGTATATAGTGGACGAAAATAAGCATTTTAATTGCAATAAATAAAATTACATTTTTCTGTTACTCACTAAGACATCATCATATAGCACTAGTTTGAGTTTTGGAAGTTCAGGATACGAAGCGATTACTAAGAACGATACTAACACCCGTATGTACGCCTCATCGAACCGAACGTATTGTTCTGAACGGGAAAATTGCCTTTTTGTCGTTGTTTGTCGTACAGCAATTTGCCTTGACAATTTTAGCAGTAACTTATAATATAAGCTCTAATTACGAACATAAATTTTGTTTGTTAAATTGCTCCGATGTATGCGAGTGTTTGTGTGTGTATATAGTATATATAATATCTTAAACATTGTATTCTCGAGATATTTGAATTATGCATCCTTTATATAATTAAGTAATTGAGCGACTTAAGTGCTGGAACAAACTTTCCCATCCCTTTATCCAACATTACATACAAAACATTTGTGTTTGCATGCAAGTTAAGTGGACTGCTGAAAAAATAATAGGATGAATTTAACAGTAAATAAGGTTTTGCGTAAAGTCTTTACATCTAGTAAAAATTCTGATCTCATTCAAGTACAAATCTCCTACTAGAGAAATGATTAGATTTACGCATTCGAGTGAGAATCTTATCCATTAAATGTGCTAGGAAAATGATCTGCCTCATAAAGGTATCAGATATTTTGCGTCTGCGCTGTACAGTATAAAAACCAAATCAATACTGTTTAGTCAATGATGACTCATGTTCTAGTGAGCGACTGTAATAAGAAATATTTCTTCTTATTTCACATGCTATGAAAATCGGTATAATAGGGTTTATTACCAGAAAGGTATTGTGTGTTTCAGCAAATATCCAGCCAATTAGGATCCCAAGTCAATCTCAGCCAGCACAAAACTTCGAAAACGCCCAAGCGACTGTCAGTGGATGGGGAAGAACTTCTGATGGTCAGTGGATATTATATTTAAAACGAACAAAACAGTAACCATGTATTATGAACCAGTAACACGTTTTTTTACTCATCCCACAGCTTTCAAGACCATCAGTCCGGTTCTTTGTTATATCAACCTGCCCGTTATGTCAAACTCAGTGTGCAGGTTTGCTTACCCTGGTGTGATAGTTAACTCACATCTCTGCACTTCTGAATTAAACAGGAAGATCACATGGCAGGTAAGCTTAGATTTATTAAATTAGTTGAGGAATTATGACGATATGAATAGTTATCTAACAATTGTTCTTAACAAATACTAAGTGGAACACCTATTTTATAATGTGTTATTAAAAAGGCATGACATCAGTGGAAATATTCTAACACATCTAAATGCAAACAGTGCAAAATTTCCTTTGCAATAATGGAAAATGTTCTCCTTTAAGTTAAATTCATTTACAGGTTATTTAAAATTATACCACGTCTTCCTCTTCAATCGAAGGACAAATTAAATCATGGCAATTTTATGAATCTAACATTCTTCACTCATTTTTAAAACTGGTTAAGATTTTTCAAATTATTTGCGTGATAACAAAGAAATTCAACTTCAGAAAACATTTACAATATTTGATATTATCCACTTCAAATGAGAGTATTTGAGAACACGAAGCAAGTTTATTGAAGAACTGATTTTGGGGGAGGTGCTATTAGACCCATCACGCTCTCTCATAGGAACGACGGATAAAAGTTCCATCACAGAACGGTTCGAGTCCAAAGTATTGGTTTTATTGAAGTCATGTGAATGTGGACCATACACGATGAGTTAGGAGCTCCAAGAGATAAAAGAAAATTGTGTGCCTGACTTTGTTTCTCAGTTGTGCGCATTACCTCAACACAACCCGTTAAGTGTTGACATATTCTTCTTTAATTTATGAGTAAACGTTTTCCGTTCGGAAAGAATCACATCGCCCCTGAGTNATATTCTTCTTTAATTTATGAGTAAACGTTTTCCGTTCGGAAAGAATCACATCGCCCCTGAGTGAACCGTGGTAATACGATTTTATTTTCCTTTTCTCTTTGCGGGGTTTTTTTTTATCCTTTCTGGTTAGTTGGAAATCAATCTGGCTTTAAAACTCTCAGAGGCCAGGACTGAGAGTGATTCATTCTTGGGAAATGTGGAGACATAACTAGTTCTGGTTAGAGATCTAACAAAAACATAACTTAAAGTTCAGCAACGTATAGACAATGTTTCGGGTCCTACTGAAGTTAAGATTCTTGGTAGCTTTCAAAATTTCTGTACAATAAGTTGAGCTGTAGCATTTTGTAAAGATGACGCGGATTTTACTTGTTACTGTTGTGTTTCAGGGAGAAAGCGGTGACCCTCTTGTTGTCAACTCAAATGGCGTGACAACCCAGATCGGAAAAGTGTCCTTCGGCTCAATATTTGGCTGCGGGATTGGCTTACACCCCCTCCGGCTGAAACGCCTTGTTTACGCTCGCGTCACTAGCTACGTGCACCGGATCACTGACGTCACTGGCATTTCCTTCGGCACCTAGAATTTGCTCTTGTTCATGTATCATAAGTGCAATTTTTGCTGTAACCCATAAAACATGAATAAAATTATTTGATATTATAATATTTTATTACATAATTCATAAAATAATTTTACGGCAGTGTTAAATGATGTCCACTTGATTTACGACTGAACGTAAATGCACAGTTTTCTCTGTGAAGCCTGCTATAACAAATAGTTTTGTAAAATTGTCATGGAAATGTTATAAATTGTTGTGGTATTTTTGAAAGACTTTATAAAATCATACATCCAACTGTTTCAGGAAAGAGCATGTTTAATGTAAAAGTGACAAGAACGAAGCCAGAGTTTAATTCATCGAAAACATTCCTCACTATATATGTATATTTCTTTACGGCTAATAATAGAGCATATAAGTTTTGAAAGAGATCTGAGTAATTATCAAGTTAAATGATGAGTTTAATGAAGTTTACGACCTTATGCAATCACTTGTTTTTCGGCTGCTGTCTTGAGAATTGCCATCAAGTTTTTAACTGTACGTACATCTCGGTTTTTTTTAAATTCTTTATTCTCTCAGAACAATTAGGCACCTCCTATTCACTTCGGTAAATTTGCATGAGTATTTCAGAAGAACAGCCAGTTCCTAAAATGTTCACTGTATTTTAAACATTTTTGATAGGAAGTAGAGTACGTAAACATGGGGTTGATACTAAAAACATTCTTGGGGAAGCCAGTCTCAGCACGGTCGATCGGAACACTCCTGATTGGCTTGGCCGTCCATAACGCTGGTTGTCTGTGCTCTCACCTGCGTGCTGGTTTTCTTTACTTTCCCTTGTCTTACACTCTTTGGTATCCCCTCCATTTTGAGCATGGCGGGTAGTGCTCAGGTTCGCTTTAATTTGTGTGTTTTCGCCTTCTTTGGGGATACTTGTTGCTAGCCTTTTCGCAGGGGAGTGGACACCGACTGGTCACTGAATTCGGAGGCAACATTCACGGACAACATTATAAACAAAAACATTTTTGTTTAAAAAAAGTGATTGTTTTCCATTGTACACAATGAATGGCACACATTTAGAAAATATATATGCATTTTATATTTACTGATATAAACAAATATTAATTTCAAATTATAATTACACACAAGTTAAGTTGTAGGCTATGATGGTAAACAATTGAAAAAAAATGGCGAGCTAATTTTTTTAACACTTATTTTATTTATTGAATAACTTTGGTAGGATTTGGCTCTAATAATTTTAGCAAATCCAGCGTAGTCTGCTATAAAAAATTTGATTATTTTATTTTATGCAGAAGATGGCGTGAAAATGTATAAGTCAAGCATGCGTGGGGTAATATATTAGTAATTACTATGAAAAACCTTTACAGGCATTTGCACTAAACAAAATTTCGTAGTTCATGTGCTTCAGTGCCTGCTTTTCAGTACGCAGATGGCCGGATCAGCTGTCTATGCTTCCAGGATTTTTTGTGTTCAGTTAAACGTTTCTAGAAAATATGGCATTCTATATGGCAACGGCACGAGACCAACGCATCTAGTAGGCAACGAGGAAAATGAGACAATCGACTGCTACCCTTCCTAGCGGATGATTCTAGAAACAAAACGGCTGCTTGGCGGTGCAGCCAACCTGTAAATTTCAAATTGGTTATTTCGATGTCAGCTGCCTTTGAAGCCTCCATTTGGTGGTTTGTTGCTATTAACGTGGCAGTGTCCACTTTTGTTATGCCTTACTTAATCCATGCCTTATTGTGTTGTGTCCCCTGTGGTGCCATCAAATTGGTCAGTCATGCTTAACGTGACCATACGTCCCGTTTTGAACGGGACAGTCCCGTTTTTCAGCACTCTGTCCCGTTGTCCCCGATAAAAGCTTCGGGACACCCAAATGTCCCGTTTTTATCAAGCGAGCAAAAATATTGATTTACTAATCATAAAAATTATTTAAAAATTGTAAATTTACCATACAAATATAAACGTCTGAATGCTGCTTTATCCACGGTTGTCAAATGACTTCTCGCTCGTATTTTTTCGAGACGCGCGGGCGGGCAGTGTGGTTCCCTCCCCCCTGCCCGCAAGCTTGACTCTCCGACGCACGCATTATTCGTAGATTGTTCTCCAATGTAAGCCAATGAGTCTGTCTACTTATACCTACTTACGATCTCGATTTTCTGAACGTGTTTATGTGAATCGCGATGCGTAAACGCAAATGCACGTTAAATGTTAACTTACAAACGAAATATCCATATATATAAAAAAAAGACACTCAGCCTCTCTCGGACGTCAGATGTGAAAAATACCGTACTGAATTTAGTTTGGCGCATGGAGGTGTCAGTGACACTGAGCAACATTTAAAATCAGAAAACCATAGAAGAGCCGATCTTGCCGCCGCATCGAGTTCTTCAATGCTCAATTTTGTCAAGAATACTGATTCTCCAACTCGTAAGGATCTGGAAGTCGCTGCAGCGGAAGGTGTTTGGGCCTATCACACAGTCCAGGAGAACCACAGCTTTTGCTCAAATGATTGTGCTTCTAAAACAATACAATTATATTTTGAACCGAAATTCACTTGTGCAAGAACGAAAACAGAAGTAGTTATTGTAAACGTATTAGCGCGCGCAGCGATTGATGAACTGAAAGACCAGCTAAGTGAAACCAATTGTCTTACAATTTTAACGGATGCTTCAAACCACGGGGCTCAGAAAATATTTCCCGTCCTGGTACGCTTTTATTCTCCGTATAAAGGCCTTCAAGTAAAAATTTTAGAATTTCAAGAGCAACCAGAAGAAACGTCTGACATCATTGTAGATAATTTGAAGAAAGTGTTAACATAAAACAATTCGCCTGCGAAGATTGTTGCATTTTGTGGAGACAATACGAACTGCAATTTCGGCGGTTCAAATAGGCGAGGAGTCAATAATGTGCATGCAAAATTAAATACATATCTCGGAAGAAAATTAATAGGCATCGACTGCGGGGCTCATGTTATTCACAACGTCGTTAATTTAGGCCGCTGATTGTCTACCTATTGACTTTGAATATGTTATAGTAAAAATATACTCATTTTTCTATATTTACACGGTCCGCGTGGAAACTCTCAAAGAGTTTTGTGATGAAGTCAACACCGAATATCAAAAATTGCTAGGATACAGTAAAACCAGGTGGCTCGCGCTTATGCCTGCAATTGAAAGAGTATTAAAAATGTACCAACCGTTAAAGAACTATTTTTTAAGTATCGACAAATGCCCCACCATACTAAAAAGCTTCTTCGAAAACAACAGCTCAGAACTGTGGCTTTACTTTATACATTCACAGTCGGCAACATTTCACCGAACTATATTGAAAATTGAGGGTCAAAATACTTTGGCCATTGAAGCCACAAAAGAAATGAAGGATTTAGAAGAAAATTTGGCTTTTATACAAAATACGAAGTTTCTTACATTCTCAGTCCGTAATTTAATAAAGAAATTACAAGAAAGCGGTTGCACTGACATCCAAGAAGAAAATATAAAAACTGCGGCTGCAGAGTTTTATAAGACTAGCAAAGATTATTTAGAGCAGTGGACTTTGTTAAATAAAGAATTAGAAATATTTCATTGGGCAAATCTGACAAAAAATACCAACATGGGAAGAAGTGCAAAAAGTAATGGATGTACTGATTGAAAATGATCTTATTGACTCTAACAAAGACACAGAAATAATAAATGAATATTCACTTATTTCAAAATATATTACGCCGCAAAAATTGTCAAAATGGAATACGCTGAATGTTTCAACAGAAAATCGTTGGGTAGAGTTATTTAAACACTTCGCCAACAATAATCTCAATCATACGTACATTCGTATAATGGTTGAATATATCCTTTGTCTGCCTGGTACAAATGCACCAGTAGAGCGTGTGTTCTCGCTCATGAACAAGTTGTGGACCGCTGAAAAAACCCAACTGCAAGTTTCAGTACTTAAAGCGATGTTGATCACAAAGGTGAATATTAAAAAAACCTGCCAGAAATTTTACTCCCTACTTAAAATCATCGCCTAATATATCAAAGCAAATTTGTTCTTCTGAAAAATATAAAAAAAATACATAAGCAATATACGTATTAATCCTGATAACATGTATTTTTTTTTCAATCTACCTACTCACAAATGAAAACTGACTAGTGAGAAGAATAAAAATGGTCACGTTAGTCATGACGTGTGTTTGAAGTGATTTTTATTAACGTGGCGCAGTTCGAGTTTTCTTATAGGCGTTCCTCCCTTTGGTGTCTTTTCGAAATTGATGTTTCGTCTGCCGTTGAAAATTGTAGTTAGGCTCACATTAAGCCGCATCACGCCAGTCACGGGCATAAGAGTTTCTGATTCTTTAAGGTTCTGCGTACTCGCCTCAATATATATTGTCAGTATGAAGACCGTTGAACGGGTTCTGTAATTATTTTTTTTTGTAACACGGCACTCATCGCCCAGTTTCAATTAATATGCATTTCGGTCAACATATTATTGTTCCTTTTCCAGCTACTCATTTCAAATTATTAAGGGGTCTATGATCATACTATTGGCGAGTTTTGCTTCAGTGATAATTGAGAATTGTCTTTTAATTAATATGGTGAGTGGTTTTTATAATTTTTGTTATTGTAAGGGCTTTGGTATGGCTTTACGGCTGCCACTCTGTTAAAGTGTTTGTATTCGTTTCATTAATTTTTTAGCAATTTTTTATCAGGACGAGTTGGGAAGCTTAGGTAGTGGTCGTCATTTATACGACTGCCTCCCCTTTCATGCCTCGTACCAAAGGTATTTGTATTTATTGAGATTGGAATGTGTCATATTAACTTATTTGAAATTTAAGATGATAACTAAAATTATAATATTGTAATGTTTGCAACAGAACTACATTGAGATTTTCTGAAAGCCTTGTGGAAAAATTATGAATGTGTTTGAATATATCAAATGCCCAAAAATGTTTTCAGGTTGTGTTATTGTATCAAACTTCTTGGAACGCCACACGCTGGTTTTGCTAATGGCAGAGGTACACAGATATTATATGTTTTCTCTAGTAGTGCCTAAGGGAATAATACCTCTAAACGTGTTAGTAAATTCTAAAACTAAAATGCTAGAATTAATATTTTTTATAACCTGGGGTTACACAGTAAAGGCTAAAGCGGCAGGATCTGTCTACATCAGTTGGTTTCCCAATTACTGCCAAGTGTCAGCAAGTTGGGTATATTGGTAGTAAATTTGAATCCTTAACAGCTGCTTTTCAGCTGCATACTAAGCCGCCAAACAAGCAAAGCTCTCTACATGACAAATAAAAACATTTTTTTTGAGGCTGGTTTGATTTTTGTAACCAAATATTGCTGTATTTCAAAAGCAAGGTCAAAGAAATTTCGGTTCGTAGTTATATATATATATATGCGTGTGTATGTTTTATGGCAATATTATATTTCGTTATAGAAAAGAAAATAATTATTTCAGCCTGTTTTGTGTACAGTATAAAAATCTTGATAGAAATGGTTAAGAAATACTAATAATATTATTTTGTATATTGGAATTTTCAGTTCGTAAAAAACTAACTAAATGCTACATTACGGCATAAAAATTCCTTAGATCATCAACATCAAAATTCAGTTACGTATTTTACCAGAAATAATAGTTTACTCAAACGACAATGTAATGTCATAATTGCCATTAATCCATACATCAAATAAAAGTTTTCTTTAAGGCAAACCGACTTTACAGTAACCGACTTCAAACATACATTTCTTTCCTTCAACAAATAATGGGTTGCAGCAAAGGAATGGTTTTTAGAGAGTTGCGGCCCAAGCAAACAGCACGTTGCCAATCTCATCTCAGAAGTTGTTGGTGATATCCCTGTGTGGAGCTGTAATTCGTTGCATTCTTCTGCTTTCTGGGTAACGTAAGGTCTGGTGATACATCCATACGAGTGCAAATACACGCTGAGCACTCCCGCCATCATTAAAGTGAAATCATTATACACGAAAGTGTCTTCGCTCCTCCCTCCTGAAGGCAGATTGTAAAAGCACCAACTACACAAAAAAGAAAGTTATTTTCGAGTGAAACCTTAATATTTTGCTTATTGCAGTTTCTTACATTGCGACGCTAAAATCAAGGTTTTTTTTTGTGACATATCACGCAAAGGAAAGAGGGCGGAGTACAGAGTGTCACATGGGTAAAAAAAAATGAATTGAGTGATTGCCAGATTTTACAAACATGAACCACGCCGAAAAACAGACAATAGCTCCTCAGTTATACGTGGAACAAAAAATGCAGTATTAGCATTTTCTTAACTTTATTAGCAATTGTATGCAAATTAATTATGTGATAAATAGCGCATGACCGTAAAACCAGGGTGGGGTTTTCTATGCTTACAGTCACAAGACAAAACAACATAGAGTCATGATACATACACCGGATTGCAAAGAGTGTCGGGTGTGTGGATTAGACTCGTGATGAGCGTGCAGGTATAGGCTCTTCGCGCATTGCCATGGGCCTAATGACTTCATTCATACGTTGGTCAAGTAAAACTGTGAAGTCATTACAAAAGAAAATATTTTACAGATTTGTTATTTCTTACACTTATCTGCATTAAAAAACCCAAAGCACAATTAATAATTTTAGTTTTCACAAATGTTTACCTAACACATTAAATTTAATGTTAAGACATGGAACTAATTTTCCTCCGTTGTTGCCAAATGTACTGGGCACATGTCATTCAGTGTGCCGATTAAAATATATGCATTTCAAAAGAGCTCAATTGATGGTGAAGAGCCTTTAGTGAGGTGACAGCGACGCAACGCTATGCCATTTAAGCAGCAAGACGTGGACGGTGTAATGGAAAGTAATGAATGTGTGAAGCATGTTCTGTAATAATGCACAGCTGCTAGGCAGCTCGGTTAATAATACACGTGTACGTGTAAGAATGGATATAAATTGATATGGCGCCAGATGTTATGAAAGCTACGAGTTATGTATGCCTCACGTGTGAAGATGTAGGCCCCTGTGGCGAGACACAGTGTAAACACAAACTAGCGGTAGTGGCAGTTAGTACAGCAGGTGTCAGAACTGTAGTGTAAGTGAGACAAGAACACTCACAAATAACGCAAGAAAAATTTAACTGCACCCGTTATGACATTACAGTCCTAGCACATTTTTAGCACACGCGGTTGTTCCAACCAATTACCCTGAAAATACAGGATGAGTATAAAATAATACCCCAAATTTGAAGATCTATAATATCAAAACCAAACAACCTACAACCTTGGTTGACCAATCAAATGAACCGCAGAACTGTGACGTTTGTCTGTCATATCTTCATGAATGTTCAATGTGTCCACCACGAGCAGCCCTAACGACATCTACGCGATAATCAAACTCGTTCCACACTCTTGTCAGCATGTCCAGTGTTACGGTTTGGATGGCGTC